>JAOTON010001604.1:575000-623673 GCA_034440635.1 Lepas anatifera | reverse complement strand
ACTAAAGCTTGAGCTTCTACTAGGTTGAATTTTTCTTCAGAAAATTGACCCCGGGAACTCTCACCAGAGGCGATAGTGTACCATATAAGATGTCCGCGAAAGAGGGAATCCGAAAGGTAAACAACGTTAGAGGGCCTGGGAATATCATGGTAAGCGGTAAATTATACGTGTTTATGCCTGGTATGTGGCAGTGGCTTATAACCAGCCGCTGCAGAAGGCAGTAAGGAGCCCAAATTCGAAGAGTTTTTGGTCCCAAGGAGCGAAGTTTGTAGTCGGTATCAGGTTGAAGTTTGTTGCATCCTGAAGAAGCCTGCTTATCAGGATGTAGTTTGCTGCGCCCCCCCAACTTTTTGCCGGTGGCGACGCTTATTTTTGGAAACGCATTTTCCATTGTACATTCAAACTGGAATTTCAGACAGCTTAAAACGAATTAAGGCGTATATCTACCGAATTATTTCAATATGTCAGTTTCCCGGGCTAAAAGGAATGCAGCCATAGGCGGATCCAGGGGGACGGCAAAGTGGGCACATGCTCCATAGGCAGATCCAGGGGGCAAAGGGAGTATGTGCCCCCCCCGCCATCGACCCTCGGCGCCCCTTGAAATGGCCACACCCCCTGAAATTTCGCTTCCCATCCCCACCCTCCCCTCCCCTCCCAGGATGCGAAAGTCGGCGCCCACCGATAGGGTTTTGCTCCCATCCGATAGGGTTTCCCCGTCAAGAATGGCGCCCCACCCCCCGGGAAGGTGCCGCCCGTCGGCAATCCTGGATCCGCCTATGATGACGGCCCAAGGATAAAGGCTTACTCCTGCTAGAAGCAGGCTCAAGGGAGTGGAAGGAGGCATAAGCGGAACTGGAGATTGCCTCACAGCCAGTCTGCAAAGTATGGCAGCGGGCCAGACGAGTCACACCAGCCATCTAAAATTCTCGCACCACGAGCCCCCAAAAATTCACACCAATCTGCCACATACCAGAGAAAAATGCCCCCATTCCTACCCTTACAATGCAATGCTACCTCAATCATTAGTCAGTTAATTAAGAACTTTTTATAACCCTAGTAGCACACAACATTGTGACAATGATCGTGGATATCTTTTCCAAACAATATTGTCATCACAACATTTGCTTTAAAATTGTGACAATATTGTGGGTGAAACTATTGTGGGTGTAATATTGTCTCCAGTGGCGGATCTAGCCGGTTGGTTTGGGAGGGGCAAACGAAAGTCGAAAAGCAAAGAAAAAAACGTCACGCATTGAAGAGTTGCGTTACTATATGCCTTTTCGGTAGGATTTTGCGAACTGGAGACGAAAAGCAAAAAAAACGCCACGGGGTGAAATATATGGGCTCAAGATACTTTTTTCCTATCCAAGCCCCAATATTTACACTGAACTTCACTAATCCTGTTTCAAGTTGAGAGTTGAAGCACCAAAATCTTGCTTACAAGCTAAAAAAGGAGTCGGGGGAACAAGGAGGTCGATCGCTTGGGGGGGCAAAAACATAGTTTTGCCCCGAGCTTTTCCGTTTGGGGGGCAATTGCCTTTTTGCCCCCCCTGGATCTGCCACTGATTGTCTCAATATTCAGCCCACATTGTGGATACAACCAAACAAGGTGCTCAGAACGCTTTAACTCAACTCGGGGGTGGCAATATTGCATAAATGTTTCTACAATGTTGTTGATACAACCAAGAGGTATTTGTGAAGAAAATGCATGATTTGAAATTTGACATAGTCATGTTTGATCCAGTGCTCCAAGCAGTCCCTCAATATCGAATAAAAACGATAAAAACATTGTTAGTGCAACATTGTGGCTATGTTTCCACTACAACTTTGCAGCAATATTGTGACAGCATTATCGTAACAATGTTCCAAAAACAATATTGACATGCTTATGTTATAATAAAGCTAGTGCAGTGAGACATTCAGTTCTGGGTGCGACGTTTGAAAATTTAGGCGGTGTAGTGTGGGTCCAACAACGTATACTTTGTTGTCATTGCGGCGATGTTATGAAAAAATGTTTGCGACGATGTTGTGAAAACAGTTTTGCAGCAAAATTTCGAGATAACCTTGTGCGATGTCGTAGCGGGAACATTGTAACAATGGAAGTGGAGTGCACTCGATAATTTCATCTGGACTGTCAGAGATGATGGGGATGGAAAATAAAGGACAGTTCCGCCACAATCCAACACCGACAAGCCCTGGTGAAAGTGTGTCTCCCTCAAAGCTGTGAGACCTTCCGCCGACTAATTTAATTTTTCCACCGGCTAATTCTTCTATTTGACTGTTTGCTTTGGTCACACGTCTTATCTCACAACGTTGTGCGGGTTCTGTACATTCGCACCACTCGGTGCTCCACGCCGACCATGTCACCGGACCGGCGCCAACCAATGAGATGTCATGTCAAGCGTGACGTCATGGCATCTACCGTGGCCTGACCCGCCTCACAGGTCGGGCAGTCTGCACGTGGCACTAGCCGGGTGCGTATGTACACATCGTCCGACTGCAAAAAAAAACTGCTCAACGCCTCATTGTTGTGATCCCCTGCCGGCCGGCGTGCTTACGCCTGCCCCTACCGGGCTTGGCCGGGGGAGGTGACCGTGGCCGCTGTGTGTTTGCATGCATGTGGTCACGGCAGTCGGTGCTCGGGAGGCGAGCCTAATACAGCCTGCTGCTGCACAGAGAATTTCGGTGTGCGCGAGACGAAGCCGCAGAGCATAACGGGATTATAACACTCATGGGTCGGGCCGTCTGCGCGCGGTACTGGCTGGCCCTGTGTGTTCACATCGTCCGACTACGATAAACTGTTCTTCGCCTCATGGGTCGGGCCATCGGTGTGCGGCACTGGCCGGCCGCGTGTGTTCATGTCGTCCGACTGCGATAAATTACTCAACGCCTCACGGGTCGGGTCATCTGCGCGCGGCACTGGCCGGGTGCAGTGTATTCATATAGTCAGAATGTAATAAACTGCTCAACAGAAACTCCAGCCTTCTTCCTGACGGATTCAAACGAATGTGACGATGATCAGTAATGTAGACGTTCCCAAAATATTAGGAAGCAATATTACAGCCATATTGAAAACCAATATTGCAGGCATATTGTCGTATCAACATCTACACAACATATCCGCAACATATCCACAACATTGTAGTAAAGGGGAGGCAATGTTTTAACACGCGCATTGACGGGAGTCTGGAGCCACCTTCGCATTGACGGAGGGGGCGGGTACCCGCCCCCCATAAGATCTCGAGAACCACGGTAGGTAGCGAAAAACGGTAAACGGCGTTGGGCTGCCCATCCACTTCTCCATCGAAAAAATTTAACCATTTTTTGTCAGGTCACATTTAAGGTCACGAGAGGTCAAAACATGCCCGTCATAGGGATAACATGTAAAATTCAGTTTTTCGGGCTTTACATCTGAACAAGTAAAGATAGAGCAAAACGATTTCAACTATATGAATCCTCTTAGCAAGCTGAATCGAATGATATATAATTTGACCTTGCTAGGTCAAATCAAGAATTTGACCTGACCTGAGGTCAGGTCAGGGTCAAATTATATAAAATGCATATCATTGGAACCACAAAGCCCAGGCGAGTCTAATGCAGCTAAAATAAATGCTCTATCACCATCCGTTACTGAGTTATTCCGTAAAAACCATTTTCCCATGTATTTCCAATGGAGAGGCCATGCCTCGTACCTGACCTTAGGTCATCGATATCACAAATACCGGAACATGTGTTAGAGAACTCGGTGGGGCCATTATGTGATATGAGCTTCAATCGGATAAGTTCACCCTGCTCCGACTTATGCTATCTTAAACTTTTTTTGAGGTCGGGTCACTTGACCTGTACTGGTGACCTGACCTGAGATGACTTAACCTTAAAATTTCACAGAAGTTGTAAAAATGATGAGGGAAAAGGTATACCAAGTACGGCGGAGCTACGCGCCGCCGTTTTTCTACTATCTCCGAAAAACCCGAGGGGGGCGGGTACCCGCCCCCCGTCAATGCGCGTGTTAACAACATTGCCACAACAACATAAACAATATTACCATAATATGTTAAAAACATTTCCATAATAATGCAACAATGTTGTAGCAATATTTTCCAAGCAATAATGCCCCAAATAACATTGTTGCAATATGTCTGCAACATTGTTATCAAATCAAGGCATCGTGGCAAAACATTATTTGTCTGGAAAAGGTGACATAGGAGTATTTGGATACTCTTGCGTAACAATTATGCCATTAAAACGTGCTTTTATAGGAATTTTGTATTAAATTCAGGGATTATACCGACATTTGACTTTCCGTAATGTTGTCCAGACAATATAGTCACAGCATTGTCCCGTGTCCACAAAAAATATTTTGGAAAAATTGTTGGACAATGTTGTCACAATATATTCGTAACATTTTCACAACATTGTGACAATGTTACTCTGTTACTAGGGAAGGCCCCCTCCTGTGTCTTAATAGCACTTCAGTCATTATTTGTTTAGTTTAAGCGTCACTAACCTCGCAAATTCGCACCAGGTTAAAAAAGTCGCACCACTCGGTCCTGTCTCCAAAAGCGCTCGCACCGACGAGATCTCGTCGAAAATGCTATACTTGGCACACTGGCCTCACAGCCACTTACCAGACCTGGTATCCACCTGTGGATGTGAATGGAAGTCAGATGGCTGAAAATTTCTGCAACAGACAGCAGCATTTGAGCCTATCTTCTTCCCAATTCTCAGTTTCAACTTCCACTGCTTGGAAAGCACATTATCCTGAGGAAACTTGTGAAAGTTGAGACTTAAACACTTTCTTCGGAAGGATACACACTGAGGAATGTAGCAGTTCTGATTGGATCTAATGGTTATCCGTCTCTTCTCCATTTTCTTTGAACTTTCCAAGATCATAACACACAAGAAAATAACGCCAGTCTTCAATATTCACGTCCACCTAGCGTCACGTAAAACCACACTCTTTCGCAACAACGAGTTCACCACGACTGAAAATACGTTACAAACCAATGGGGTTCAAAAATGCGCCGGATATGAAGCAGCCACGCCAGACGTGAGTCCCTCTCCTGGCGTTTCCAAAAAAATCCGCCAGGTGCCAACACTTTCGATGACCGAGGCCAATGGCGCACACTCGTTTTTTTATCGGGACATGCTAGCTACTTCACTGCCGACTCCAACTGCCAAAACTCAGAATCTGAACCAGTGCAGCAACTGCTTAGATTTTCAGTGTGGCAATATATTACTGTTTTTCTACATACTTGTATCGTTTCGTGAGGTTTTTTTCCTAGAACTTGTTTTTTTACTTTTTGTTAACCGGTAGTTAGGCCTCTACTGCTAGAACTGGGTGCCAAAACTCAACTCGCAAACCAATGAGGCAATAGTTTAGAAAAACCGCAGATCACTTTAAAAACAGCTAACTTTAATATTTGTATCTTTTCAGGGTGTTTCAACGCTTATATAAGGAATTATTTATGGTGACATATTGTACTATTTTGTTATGAAAGTCTATTTTCCGGGCCGGTCGTGGGATAAACCGTACATTCAAGTGTTTATACACTCATCAAGAATGGCAAATCAAGTCAGCAACCAGTTAGCTGAGTTGTGTGTTGGCTTAAAATTTTCCATTTTTTCAAATTCTCATCTTCCATATACTGCTGTTTTGCACAAAAGTTACAGAATTTTTGATAGTACTGCGTACTATTTTATCGTCACTGTCGAAACTCGGGACGTCTGCATGGTCAGTCGTTCGATGAAGTGCTGACGTCACTGGATGGGACTTTGCACCGCCTGCGGGCGGCTGGCCTGACTTTAAATTTGGCTAAATGTCAATTATTTGCGCCAGAAGTAGTCTTTTTGGGACATGTCTTCAGCGGTTTCGTACCTCGGGTCTTGAGTCATTTTCTGCTTCAGCCCCAGAATGACAAAACTTATGCGTCAGATAGGTCACGTGACCCCGGTTTGAGAATTCCTAGGCTTCTGATTGGTTAATTGTAATTTCTTTTAGGCCCTATATTTCTGTTTCAAAAGAGTTTTGGAAAGTTGTTTTTCTAAAGTAATTTTTTTCTGTAGTAGTCCAAAGCTCTACATCACTGTTTAGGATAGATATGACCTAATTCTTAGAGAAATTGATAGCCTTAGCCGTGTGTACGTCATATACATCGATATGAGGTGTACCGGTAAAGTCGTCTAGAAATGTTGACTTTGAGAGCAATTTTAAGGCATTTGCAGGCCGAATTCGCAAAAATGAGAATACGACTTCAGAAACAACTTTTTGTAACCTTTTGACATAACCAATAATTTTTTCGAGTATCTCCCTTTAAAGGTGGCACTTTGTGAGGCTCCCATTGTTGCGTTTCCCAACTTCGGCGACCATGCTGGCACCTTCACCCTTGACTGCAATGCCAGCAACGAGTGTGTGGGGGCTGTACTGATGCAGGAGCAGGCGGGCACTTACGTGTGATTGCGTATGTGATTGCGCATTGTTTGACTAAATCGCCGAGAAACTACTTTACCACTAAGAAAGAGCTTCTGGCATGCGTGATTTTTGTGCAGGAGTTCTCTCATTATTTGATGGGGAAGTCGTTCCGTCTCAGGACGAATCATAGTAGCCTCCAGTGGCTGTTGAACTTTAAGAATCCTTCCGGAATGCTGGCACGTTGGTTGGAGATCCTGGCGACATTTCAGTTCCAAATCCGGTATCGACCTGGGGCTGACAATTCGGCAGCAGACGCCCTGAGCAGGCGACCCTTTGAGCTGACAGATGCTGGATGCCAAACGGAACCCTGCTGCAGGTTAACGGCAGGGCAGAATCCCCTGGCAGTGCAGAAACACCCTGAACCAAGCCAGTACTCTCCGGGGTCCATCCAAGGATTTGATCACCGATCTAGGGCTTTCGCCGTCGAGAACCCTCCAGACAGAGACGCATTGTCTGAGAGGTCCATCGCTGTGTGTGAGAAGCCTGATGAATTTTCCTCCTCAGCGTCAGCTCCGGAACACAGAGGGGAACATTGTGCACATGTGGCTGCTTGGGATTGGCCCTTGAGCTTCATCCAGGAAGAACAGAGCAAGGGCGAGTCTTTGGCTGAGATTGCCATTGTTTTGACCAGTGGTGAGAACCCGTCCCGCAACAGTGTCTCTGCTCGGCTAAGACCTTGGCTGAAGCATTGGCTTCGGCTTCGCCTTGTGCGGGGAGTGGTCTTTCGTGTATATCGCAGGCGAGCTGGTGCCCCTGAACAGCTGCAAGTTGTTATCCCTCCTGGCTTAGTTGGTGGGGTCCTTGCCTCGCTACATGGGGGTCCTTGCGGTGGACATTTTGGCTCTGATAAGATGGTCAAGCAGGTGCAAAGCCGGTTTTTTTTGGCTCGACCTGACCTCTGATGTGGAACGTTACTGTGCTAAGTGTGACCGCTGCATGAGTCGCAACTCACCCAATCCTCAGCCAAGGGCACCCATGGGAGAGTTGTTCTCATCAGAACCATGGGAGGTGATGTCGATTGATTTTCTGACAGATCTGCCAGTGACGGAACGCGGGAACAAGCATTTGCTTGTCTGTTGTGACCATTTCACACGATGGGTTGAGGTGTTTACTTTGCCGAACATGTCGGCCATAACCGTAGCAAAAACTTTGGCCACTGAGGTTTTCTCCCGCTATGGTTGTCCCTCACGCTTGCACTCAGACTGTGCCGCGAACTTCAAGAGCCAGCTGATTGCTGAGTTGTGTCGCATCATGGGCATTCAGAAGTCCAACACGACTGCCTTCCATCCGGAGGGGAATAGTCGCTGTGAACGGGTAAACCGGACTGTCCTAAACATGCGGGCCAAGTACTTGTCGGACAACCACTCTGAGTGGGATAAACACCTTCCTCTCTTGATGTTGGGGTATTGAGCCCAGATTCACAGGTCACTGGGATACTCACCGTTCATGTTTGGGCGCTCACCAAGGCTTCCCATAGATGTTGAGATCGATGCACCCCACAGCGTGCGCTCTAAGCCAGCGGCACAGTACATCGACGAGCTCTGTGATAGACTTCGTGATGTGTATCGAGACGCTCTCAAAGTCTCGAATCATAGCCACAAGCGTAATAAGAGTTTGTATGGGCAGAAACTTAACTCATTCACCTACAACCAAGGAGACTTTGTCATGCCGTTCCGTGGAGTGGCGAAGAGAGGTGAGTACCATAAGTTTCTGCGACCATGGAAGCCAGCCGTCATACTAGCTCGCAAAGGTGAGCTGAACTACTGGGTGCGCTTGGAGGACGGCAAAAGGTTGTGTGTAACCGGCACACAACCATGTAACCATATGTAACCATATGGTTACATGGTTGGTTGTATGTAACCATAACCGGCTCAAGCCACGCAGTGTCCGGCAGGGCGACGTTCCTACTGTGGATCAGTCCCATGAAGCGCCTGTGCACAGTGCAGTGAATCTGGGAAGTACCACGGTCGACAGTGATATGGGAAGGGTCCCAGATGTGGTTTGTGGTTCCCCGGATGTGGCTGGTGATGTGGCTGGTGGTTCTTGTCGTGAAACAGAGGTGGTTCCAGAGACATCACCAGAACCTTCTCAATTGGGGTCCACTGATGCGCCGGTGAGTAGCACTGACAACTGGGTAGACTCTTCATTCCTGGAGCAGATGAGAACCCCTCCTGAATCAGCGTCAGATGACGTCTTTGATGTACCCAGTCCTCATCCTGAAGATAGCGAGGGTGAAGGCACCGATGCTACCGTCACGATTCCGGGAGCCGAGTGCTCTCCGGGCAGACTAATGCCGAGGCGCTCAGTCAGGAGCGGCGTCCGCCTGATCGCTTATGTGTGTACATTTTCAGCGAGTCCTTCTAGGGCCCGCTTCATTGAGTGTTGTCAAATCCATCTTTGTGGACACGTCTATGATCGTCTGCTCTCTTGCTCACTCATCTCGTGCACTCGTTTCTCTGAATGTGTTGGTAAATAATATGTGTGCTATTTGTGTGAGGCATTGTCTCACGCCATGCTCTGGTCCCCAGGGGGGATCGCGAGTCTTCAAAGGAAGAAAGAATGTAGTCGGCTCGTGCGGCTGCTCCCGGTCAGCGCCCCTGCCGGACAGTCGGTTGGTTGCCGTCCCCTGCCCGCACCCCTGTCGGGCGCCTGACCGGTCACCCTCCCCTGCTCGGTGCGTGGGCTGGCTTGCGGCGCGGAGGCGTGGCTGGGCGTGGGGCCGATTGGAGGATGATAATTGGGGTTTTAGGGCACTGGGGCCGATTGGGGCAACTCGGTATAGTGAGTGCGGCGTGGGCCTGTGTGCGCCCCTACGTGAGCGTTGGCTGTAACCTGGGGCGGGGTGACCCGTTGCAAGTGGAGACCTGTGGAGGCGGTGGGCATTCGAAGCCCGATGCCGGAGCGTGGCGGTTATGTTGTGAGCAGTGCGTTGCCTAATATACTCATGACAAGGCTCAGCTTGTCTACAAAAAAATCATGGGATAACTCAAATCAACAAGTCATCGTCGTTAAAATTGTGTTGGAAAGTTTGATCATAAAATGCCAACTATTTATTTTTATATCAAAATTACATGTAAATGAGAAAGTGATTACGTGCACAGCGTTATCATCAATCTGACGCTGAGGTTCCCAATTCATAAGTATATTTTCCAAACACACAGCTCGTTCATTGATGCCTTGGCCTCCGCTCGTTCAATACACACAACGCTAACGTATAGCATGTAAAATCGCAGGGAACCTACACATATGAATGTATACACAGCCGGATCCCGGGCAACGTTTGGGGGCCAAGCAGAGAAAAACGTACAAATAGTGTTTTAAAGGATCCGCCCCGGTGTACAGCACTGGGACACCGCGGCCGGACACGGGTCACACGCCCCCTGTATTGCAACAGGCGTGTGCTGTCGCGTGGTTGGCGCCGTGAATTGGGAGGGCTGACTGGGAGAGCTGCTCCCAACTCGCAGAGAAAACAATCGTCGGGCACGGTAGAGACTCGTCGCACCGGCCAAAAGTACAGCTCCGGTGTCGCTATCAACAACTAAGGTTGATACATTCATAACCCTCTAGAGTCAAAGAGATAGTATTGACGGCTGCAACGGACTCCAACCACCAAAGCGATGACGTGAAGCTGCCAGGTATTCAAGAACCAACACAGCACAGGGCTACCCCGAGTTTTCGCTACCCCGCTCAGGAGCCGAGTTCGGGGGGGGGTGGCAGTACTAGCCCAGCTTGTCAAAATTGATTCCAACGTCCTTTTGCTTTTCAGCCTTAGTGATGGAGTGCACTCTGGTTTTTTATTGTAATAATTCAATATTGCAACAGATTCATAGTATGCGTTTTGACAGAGAATGAATAAGATGTGTTGAACAATTTCCAAGTTAAAAAGAGAAACCAATCTATATACATAACTTGTAGGCTATTGTAATGTTTTATCCAACAGCAACCACAATGTCCTCTTCGCATTGCACTCTCCACGTACAGCAGTCTCAGAGCCATCCGGACCGGCCCTTCCGGCTCACGTCTGCGCCATTTATTTCTGAATAACATAATATTTCTTGGCAATACACTTCGGCCTTGCATTCCGGCCAGAAAAGAAGAAAAGAAAAAGAGGGTGAGTGACTCGTTTCACCTGGCCAGATCCACCAGAGTAAGCTCAGGGTCAGGAGGTGGCTCGTTCCACCGGGCCAGATCCACCAGAGTAAGCACAGGGTCAGGAGGTGACATCAATGCGCGAGCTGGGGGATCTCATCAGATGCTTGAATAATTTTCCTAAAGCATGACGCAATCCCCGTGTACGTCATGATGCCACCAAATGAACTGAAATGGCCAAATGATCTCATCTGAAAGTTTACGAGCCACAGATTCCATTCTAGCTCAGTGATGAGCAGTTGAGTGCCACAGTTGATACGCCATTGAACTTCCCCGCCTTCCCGTGTCATTCCCAGTCGAATGAACTAACAGTGAAGATTGCCGCCCAGGCCACATCAACAGTTTACAACCAGCAGGTTCAAAGCAACGATATTGAGGCGGTGCTGAACGCGAGAAATTCAGACCGAAATTTGTTTTGGCAAGAAAGAGCTTTATTGCAATTTACTGTGCAATTATTGACATAAGTCTCAAGACGTGCTTAATTAGACCCAAGTGCCCTCTGAGAGATCACAGGTCAAAACTTGAAGAAGGAACCTCGCCAGTGACCTGTGATACTATAATATCGAGCATAGGAAGTCCTTTTAAGCTTTATATACAGAAAAGAAACACTTTCCGGAACATTTCCGCTTCCCCCATGCATTTCCAATGTAAGGGTCATGACTCGTACCTGACCTTAGGTCAACAATATGCAAAATACAGAAACATGGTTTGTAGCCCCTGGTGAGCCCATTATATGATATGGTTTTCACATCGATAGATTAACCCTACTCCGAGTTATGCAATCCTAAACATATTTTTGAATTTAGTTCACTTGACCTGGCCTGGTGACCTGACCCGGCATGACCCGAACTTAAAATTTGTAGGGGAAGTTGCGGAATTGATTAATGATACGCTGTGCCAAGTACGGTGGTGCTCGGCGTCGCCGTTTCTCCGCGACGACGAAAAATCTGTAAGGGGTTTAGTGAGCACCCTTCTGCCCTGCTGGGGAGGGTTAAAAAGCGAAAATCCGTTGCTTAAATTCGGAAAATAACGAATTCGTTTGCAGGATTGTCCTTATATTCCTCTCTACCGTCCAAACCGCATGAAAAAGATTTGATTTCGAAAGAATGTTGTAACGCGCACCCTAATATATATATATATATATAACCATACTCCAGGCATTAAGTATACTAGCATTGGAATAGTTCAGCGGCAAAAGGCTTTTCCAGTTAGTACTAAAGGAAATCCTGGACGTGACCCTGTTTCACCGCATGTTTGAGGGTAAACACCGATACCATCGATAGAATTCCGGCAGGTGATCGCGTGCCTGATTTCTGTTCCGTTTAGTGAGTACCGGTTGAGTTCCTAATACAGGTGACATGAGGTGGAAGGGTGAAGCGATTGTAAATTCTAGTCTGCACCATACACCGGTCGTGCACACCCCAACAACCGTCTGGTTCCCGCAGGCTATTTTGCGTTGTATGTCCTCAGTCATTGATTGCATTCATTTGATTTATGTACCCAAACGGGTGCACATGGGTTAATGAACGCGCCAAATATTATCAGGAAGGCCAATGTGTATTTTGGTTCGACTTTTGCTGTGCATTGCCATAGATTCAATGGCTAACATTTGAAATATTGGGGCAATGGCATAGATCCTCGGCCCCCCACTGTTCTTACGCCCATGAGAGGATCTAAATCAGCCCCGCCCATTTCTCTCTAAAAATGTTCCAGACGGGAGCAATGCCGCACTAGACACCACAGATTGAATGCAACCCACATTTCTGGAGTTGTACCCACAGGTCACGCTAGGTCACGGCAATACAACTGAAGTTCCGGAAGCTGCCGCGAAGCTTCGATTTTAGAGACGTAGCTTCCACATCTGCCGATTCAACATACAAGAAACCGCTTTTGGATTGGGTTGGGTCAAGGGGTTTGGTAACCATCACCACACTGCGTGGGGGTAGTCTGTTGACGTGCTGACTCTGAATATTAGGAATTTACTATTGTTGCAGGTGTAACCCCCTTGGTGACAGTGCAGAATCGTAGCTGCAGACCTGAAAGCATGTTCAATGGGCTGCTAGATGCTGAATGGCAGGCCAGGTGGGCTTCAGAGCCAGACTGTTTCTTGAAGCACCTTTGTGCAACTATGGAACATTGAGAATCGATCATCATCATATTTGGGGGTTTAGGGCGTATCGACAGCTGGGTACATATGGCGCCCCAGGGGTGGTTACAGAACATACTCAAGGAGGGGGCGAACCCTGACTGGGAATCCAAGTCCGCCCAAAGGGAGCCCAGAATATATTTGGGGCCCGATTGAGTAGTGCTATATCTATATATAAGTAAGCAAGATATCAATATATCAATGACATGCACTCGTTGAGGCAGCGGCAGTTAAATTTTAATGAAGAGTTTAAAAATTTATTTGGCGAGTTTTCCTTTACATTTTTGCAAGTTCCTATTAGTGTCCTGGTTTGCTTGTTGTAAATCAAAGAAATGATAAGTCGTAGGCTGGCTGCCATGCTATATTGCCGACGTTTCGAAAATCACACAATGTTTCTTTTCAAGATACATCGACATGTTCATTATCTTTTGCGCATAATAACAATAAAATAACATACGTACAAACGACGATATATGAATGCCGCAGATTTAATGTTCGGTCGACGTTTCTATCTTCACATTTAGGATAAGTTGTTTGCGTCCTGTCAATGAATGAAATTAGAAGTACCATGGTTGGTTAGCATCATTAACCCGCGCCCCACCGGGGGTCCGGCGCCACCTTCGCCCTACGGGGGCCATCGATGGCCCCCCTCTAAGCCCGAAATTATGGGGTTTAGCTAAAATCTGCAAAGTGCATTAGAAAGCTCGCGTGAATTCAATACGAAATTACTGGAATGTTTAAGTGCTCAGGTCAATGGTTTGACCTCCAGAGGTCAAGTTAGGTCAAGATCGGCTATTTTCACTCAAATATGCAATGCTTAAGCAAACTGGGCATAACACTAATGCCATTAGAGCTATTGAGATCTCGTAAAATACATTTGATAGGAAAATACCAGCCCTTTTTCCGCTATGTGAAACATTATGACCTCTCGCCAGTGATTTGACCTCCAGAGGTCAACTCGTGGCCTAATATGACTTGAGGTCAAGAAAGGTCCGAAAGTGACATTGCCGTATATCAAATGAAAGCCAATGACGAGACATACATTATGGTGCTTGGTTCAGCGCTCTAGCTTAATTAGATCAAAAGTTATTGTCAAAATACAGTTTTAGACCCCTGGTGACCTTGGATGACCTCAGAGAGGTCAAATGGCAAATATGGCCCCTGGGATCCGTGAAAGGGTGTTCAAGAACGCTTTTCTGAGCACGCCGATCATTTGCAATAGTTTTTGTGACTTTTAGATCATAAGACAGCTTTTCCCCATGCTTTTTCAATGGGAGAGGTCACCTCGTGACCTGACCTCAGGTCACGAAATCGAAAAATCCCGGAGATACACCTTGTAGACCCTGAAAGGGTTATAAAGTGTGGGAAGTTTCAAATTGATCGACGTAGAAATGTAGCTCTTATAGAGCTTACAAGTTGAAGTGAGGTGACCTTGGTTGACCTCGCCTGGTGACCCTGACCCTGAAAGGGTTATAAAGTGTGGGAAGTTTCAAATTGATCGACGTAGAAATGTAGCTCTTATAGAGCTTAAAAGTTGAAGTGAGGTGACGTTGGTTGACCTCGCCTGGTGACCTGACCTTGGGTGACCCGGGGTAACAAATTTCAGGGTTGGTGGGAATTAATGAGGTGAGAGGTAGAGTCCTCAAATGCGGTGCTGCGCCTCGTCGTTTTTCTGCTATCCCGGAAAAAACTTAGGGGGACATCGATGGCCCTCGGTGGGGCGAGGGTTAAGTAAAGGTATCTTGGGTTAGCATAGCACTATATTTGTCGATGTCTTGACATAAGTATGTACATTGAACCACACATAAATGTCGTGGTAGTGTTCAGGTGAGGTGAATATGTTTTCGGTTTTCTTTTACCTTTGATTATTAATACACCTAATACGTATAAATCAAGGACAACGCGATTGTTTACACAGCTTTTCCTATGACGCATTTGTGATGTGGTCACGAATACCGATCAGAAACGCAAGCAACGTTTTTGTAGCAATAGCCGGTCTCAAGGACGGGATATAGTCTAGGCGACGTGTTTTGTTGCTATGTTTAGAATATCTGAAATTATGAATATGTCAGTAAGGTAGAATAAAGCAAACAGTCCAGCATTCGTCTTCTGTCTGGCACAACATCACATTGGTAGCAGCGGTGATGGCTGGTGGCCTCGCCCACCAGCTCGCCTCTGTCCTCAACTTTTATAAGACCTAAATAAAACTTCTAAATGGACACTCCGGCCAGCAGCTTTTGCACCTTTTTGTAAAGCTGGGGTCAAAATGTATTGCCCACATTGGGAATTGGGACATATGGGGCATTCCACGACAACTAAACCAAGTGATAACACCCTACATATCAGATTTTGATAAAAGATTTTGTTACAGGGGTTTTCCAGGGCGTCGATTAACGCTGTGATATTTTTAGTTTCATCCGTTCAGTGGTTTTTTAGTTATGGTCTCAGCCAGAATTTTGACCCAATGAAAAATGCTCACTTTTCCAATAGCTGTATCTTCGGGACTAACCATGATAATCATATAAAATTATAGATATCTGGTATTTTTAAGACCTAAATAAAAATTGTTCGTTGACTTATGATCAGGTCACGTGATTTGATAGTGATGGCATTAAGAATTGTAAAGCATTGAAAAAATTTGACCAAGAAAATGAATTGTATTACTTTTGATAATGCAAAACACTCGCCATGTTTCGGCCATCTGCTATCATTTTGGAGACCTGCATACCGCCATCAGTGACGGCAGAACGCCCAAATTTAACACGCGCATTGACTGGGGTCTGAGCCACCTTCGCTTTGACGAGGGGGCGGGTACCCGCCCCCCCCTAAGATCTCGAGAACCACGGTAGGTAGCGAAAATCGGTAAACGGCGTTGGGTAGCCCATCCACTTCTCCATCGAAAATATTTCTATCATTTTTTTGTCAGGTCACATTTAAGGTCACCGGAGGTCAAAACATGCCGTCATAGGGATAACATGTAAATTAAGTTTTTCGGCCATTACATCTGAACAAGTAAAGATAGAGCAAAACGACTTCAACTATATGAATCCTCGCAGGAAGCCGAATCGAATGATATATAATTTGACCTTGCTAGGTCAAATCAAGGATTTGACCTGACCTGAGGTCAGGTCTGGGTCAAATTATATAAAATTCATATCATTAGAACTGCAAAGCCAAGGCGAGTCTAATGCAGCTACAATAAACGCTCTATCACTATCCGTTACTGAGTTAGACAGTAAAAACAATTTTCCCATGTATTTCCAATGGAGAGGTCATGCCTCGTACCTGACCTTAGGTCATCGATATCAAAAATACCGGAACATATTTTAGAGAACTCGGTGGGCCCATCATGTGCTATGAGTTTCAATCGGATAAGTTCACCCTGCTCCGACTTATGCTATCTTAAACTTCTTTTGAGGTCAGGTCACTTGGCCTGTACTGGTGACCTGACCTGAGATGACCTAACCTTAAAATTTTCACAAAAGTTGTAAAAATGACGAAGGAAAAGCTATGCCAAGTACGGCGGCGCTACGCGCCGGCGTTTTACTGCTGTCTCCGAAAAAACCCGAGGGGGCGAGTACCCGCCCCCCGTCAATGCGCGTGTTAAGGGAGGGTAGCATGAACTTTTCAACCCATTTCTTTCTTTTCAATGCCATAGGGTTAATGTTAAAATTTCTTACCTAATGGTGGGGCACCGTACCCCGGTGACCCCACACCCTAGTTCCGCCGCCAGTGACCGCCATCTCCAAGAATATTACGGAATGCCGAAACTTGGCGAGTGTCTTGCATCATCAAAAGCAATAAAATGTTTTTTCCTGGTCAACTTAGTTAATTCTCTCCCTTTATTTAATAAAAAATGAAAACCAGGAAACGAGGCGTTGCTTTAAGCTCGTGAATTCTACAAGAACAGCGTCGACAAAGTTTGGATATCAAATACAACGTTTTCATTAAATATCTGGTATTTGACTATAAGTATTTGAAAAAGAGATAAAAGGAATTAAAAACATTCTTCAATGTTTTTTAATAAAATAAATGATAATTTTTCTATACAATGGTCCCTTCCGCGTCGCCATATTTCGTATGGGTTATACGATATTTCGTCTGACAAGTGTACAACGCCATGGTGCGTACCGAGGGCCTTGGTACCGAGGACGTTCACGTACCCGGGGTGAATAAGGAGGGGTCACAAATATTTGTCTCAAAATATTTGTGTTGTGAAAATGGTTATTGCAAAACAGAAATAGTTTTAATATGCTTATATCCTTACATATACTAGATAAAGTCCACACACAATTACGCATGGAGGCTTACTCGTATTTTCAAATCTGCCCTATTGACCTCATAATTTACGTTTTCAAGATATGTATGTTTGTGAAAGTGAACTAGCAGTGAACCGAATCTCTTTTCACCTTTTGAGTGAAGAGTCGCGGCAGTCTTTTTTATCATAGGTGGTTTTATTACATTTCATGACCCTGACCTTTCCGTTCAAATATCCTGGCCTAATAGCTCTGAACAAGGATGGCAATGAAACCAATTCGATGAATATTCTTCAGCCTCATCTCCTCCGGCATCTTCGCTACGACTCAGGCTTACTCTTAGTTAAGTTTGTGTCACTAAATGGCACGTTAATCGAAGGCTCCTTGCACAAGACCGGCACGACGCATTGCCAGCGGATCACATCTTTGCTTTGTCTCGAGATTTGGTACCACATTGTCTGTCTGCCCACACTTGTACAATATAGTATTTATGACTTCACAGTCATCATCTTCTTTTTATTTTCCGTTTCCATCCGTTATAGTTGTTACACAACCTATTCCATTCTGAAATGCATTTTCCGGATCGCGGCCTCTATCATCAAAAGTGTCAAACTAATGCCACGCTTCATGACGAAGCTTGGTATCTTGGCAGGACTTAAAGCTAAATTAAAGCTGCATACTCTACGAGTGCAACTCCAAGACCCTCCTCCCTCAACTCCAACCCCTCTCGCCCCCACTTCTGGGATTCAGGTAAGAAATTCTCTCGTCATCATCATGTTGGCACTTCCCGTGGTTAGATTCGGCTGAAATGAGCATCATATTATTCACTCCGACGTCGACGGTTGTCAGGACTTACCTGACCAAAAACATAC
Organism: Lepas anatifera; assembly: GCA_034440635.1. Lineage (NCBI taxonomy): Eukaryota > Metazoa > Arthropoda > Thecostraca > Lepadidae > Lepas > Lepas anatifera. The sequence goes on along the minus strand of JAOTON010001604.1, from coordinate 605,778 downwards.
CAAATTAGCGCCGTTATTCAAACCCTTCCCAAGACTCTCCGCTCAACTACTTGCATTTGGCTCCAAAATGAAAACGGCTCGAACATTTACCATATGCTGCAGAAATACCACCGTACACAGTCCCAATGGCACACCGAAAGCATAAGTGTCGCCACCGACAAAAAAGTGGGGGGCAGCCAAACTTCAACCTGATGCTGACACAAAACTTTCAACGTCAGGACCAAAAACTGTTCGAATTTGGGCTCTTTGTTGCCTCCCGCAGCGGCTGGATATAAGAATGTCCGGTTTTCTCTCATTTTGACTGAGATCAGGAAATTTTTGGCCAAAAAGTGGGGGGCCAGGCCCCCTGGCCCCCCTTTTCCGACGCGTATGACCGAAAGACTGTATTACACATCTGCTACTCGGATGGATGTCACGAGACAGGAAGCCTGTCCCCAAAATGCCCACTGTTCCTGGGTACACTGGTACCAGGCGGGTTCCACCAATCTCGTTCTGTTCATGGTTTGCTCCCGCGCTGCGAAGAGCAGTGTGCCTGGGCAGTAGCCGCAACAGCAGCACCGCCGGCCTTAGTAACAGCAACACGAGGTCCAAGCCGCGTCTCACGTACCACGGACCCGGACACATCGGCCAGACCTGCAATTACCTTATACCCGCGTTGAGACCATGCCAAATATATGCCATTCCCACTGCGTAACGATTGGCGTTACTAGATTTCGTTGTCCCTTTCAGGTTTTTCTTGGCTGATAGGCTTCAGCCAGTACCGTATCTAGCCGGTCGGTTTGGAAGGAGTAAACCAAAGTCGAAAAGCAGAAAAAAACGTCACGCAGTGAAAAATCGCGCTACAATATGACTTTCCGGTAGAATTTTGGGTATTTGAGGCAAAAAGCAAAAAAAAAGAAGAAAAACATCACGGGATGAAAAATATGGGCTCAAGATACTTTTTTCCTATCCAAAGTCCCATATTTATACTGAACATAACTGGTTCTGTTTGAAGTTGAGAGATAAAGCACCAAAAATTGCTTATAAACTATAAAGGAGTGGGGACAAAAAGGAGGTCGATCGCTTTGAGGCCCCGAGCTTTTCCGTTTGAGGGGGGCAAATGCCTTTTTGCCCCCCTGGATCCGCCACTGGCTTCAGCCCCGCCAGTTATACATGCTTGGCCGTTCACGCCATGCTGCGTTTGGGAATAATAGCGACGCATGACCACATGTCTGCCCGAAATGGAAATAAAATGTGGAGAAGTCTTGTTATCAAGGAAGTGTGAAATGGAATGTGCAGAGGTGTTTTATGAAGGAAGAGCGAAGTGGAATGTATGGATGTGTTTTATGAAGAAGGTGTGAAATGGAATGCTTAGCAGTGTTTTATGAAGAAAGTGTGAAATTGAATGCTTAGCAGTGTTTTATGAAGAAAGTGTGAAAGTGCGGTGCGAAGAAAATATAGAAACTTTACGAAGAATAATTGCATGACAATGTTGTCAAATTTGATTGAATGAAAAAGATAAACCCGGGCCAGCTTAAAGCAATAACACAACCATTCATAAAAAGGGAAAGGTGTGATGTGGTGACGGACGCGGAACCAGAAACGCAAGCAATGCTTTTGTAGGAATAGCCTGTTTCAAGGACACGAAATGGTCTAGACGACGTGAGTGTTTTATGCCACAATGCCTGAATGTCTGAGTGTCTGAATGCACAATGTTCACAATGCCTGAAGTTTAAATATGTCAGTAAGGTAGAATAGAGCCATTGGTGCAGCATTCGTCTGCCGTCCAGCACATCCCATTTCGTGTGTCCGGCACATCATATTTCTTCTCTCCGGCACATCACACATTATCTAATTCCGAATACATGCACATCATTTTACACGAGTTTTTCACAGGTCCTCAGGTATTCCAGAGATGGAGTCTTTCTAGTTTGTCTAGTGGTGTACTAAGTTCTGGATTATATTCCCGTGCGTATAATGCTTCCGTGATCCATGTTCTGAGGTGGTCGTTGATCTGCCAGTGAATAAACGTGTTACCAGTGGGGAGTTTTCTGAAGCGTTGTGTTTGGTGATGCTGCTCTATGTGGTTCTTGATGGAACTGGTGTGACCTGATTCTTTGTGTAGGGAGAGGCGCCGTGAGAGGGATGTTGTCGTGGCACCAACGAACTCAGTGGCAAGGATCCTGCAGTCTCCTAACAGGACGAACAATCGATAAAATACATAGCATGGTCCGTGACAGATGGATTGTCTTGTTGGAGGCGTTGTTGCTGTTTCTGAGGTTAGAAGTTTTGTAATACTGTAATATATTGTATTCTGTAATATTAGGTAAATATTTGCAATATCTATTTTTATAATACATTAGGTATATATTAGGTACATACCTGCAGGGGCGTAGGAACCGGTTGAAAAGTGGGGGGGCCAACCCCAGAGGGGGCCCACCTCAAGGGGGGCCCCCAGCCCAAGGGGCCCATAAGTATGAGCATTTTTAAAACTGTTCATTTGGTGTCGATAATACACGCATACACACCGGCCTACACTAGGTATTTCCATACATTACGTGTTAGTTACGTCTTTTCCAACAGTTCCCTCGCATCGAATAGCTCTGTGGTGATATTTTTTCACTTCGTAGTGAAAGACGGCCTTTAGACGGCTCTTCACGCGCGTTGATGACCGAGGGACGGCTGCTGCTCGGCTTGTGGTGCGGGTTGCGTGTCCGAATTAGCACTCTGTGTTGGGAGCGGTCTGGGCCAGAGTTTGATTGGGTCCAGTTTTCGGGGTCCATCTGGGAGCACTCGGGTAGTAGGTGCCTTGGCCTTTTTCATGAAGCGCTTTCGGTCCAGGGGTTTGCAGAGGGCATACGCCAAAACTGGACTTTCCCAGACAAGCTGTCGTGCCCGCCCGGGTTTCTTGTTTTATATTGCAGTTGCTGATATTTGCATATGCGTTGCAGCGGTCCACCACAGAACAGTGGAGGGCCAGTGGCTCCCCTGGCCCGCCACTCTCCAGTTTCCTATGCCTATGCCGCTCAGAAGCCGCCAAGTCATCATAGAGGCCCCCAGTGCCCAAACCATGGCTCAGGAACCAAATCAGTCAGCTATGGGGGCCCCAAACCTGCTCATGGGCTAAGGGACCGGCTCATGGGACCACCTTATTAAGGGACCCCACATAAGCACAGGGCCCTAAAAGCTCCGAACAGGGCGCCCCAGATTGTCTCAGGAAGCCAGGCTAGCTTAGGGACCCGGCTCAGCTCAGGGCCCCCCAGGTTGGCTTATATAGGGTCTCAGAACAGCTCAAGGGACCCGTTTAAGCCTACGGATCCCAGCTCAGTGACTCTAGCAGAGTTCAAGGGGGCTAGACCAGCTGGGGACCCCAGTTCAGCACAGGGGCCACATATTAGCTGTGGGAGACAAGCTCAGCTCAGGGGCACAGGTCGGCTGATATAGGGTATCAAACCAGCTCAATGGGCCATTCAAGGTATCGGCCCCCAGCTTAGCTCAGGGACGCTAGAACTGTGCAGGGGCTCCAGACCAACTCAGAGGCCTCATATAGGCACAGGGGGCCTCAGCTTAGATTAGGGCTCGAATTAGCTGTGGGGCCCAGCACAGCTCAGGGGCCCCCAAGTTGGCTGATATAGGGTCTCAGAACAGCTCAATGGACCAGCTCAAGCTCATGTCCCCCAGCTTAGCTCAGCGAGTCCTACAATTGGGCATGGGGCGCCATACTAGCTCAGGGGCTGCTCAGTTCAGCAGAGGGGCCTCATATTAATTTAGAACCCAAAACTAGCTTTGGCGGCCTAGTTCAGCTCAGGGACCCCAGGTCGGCTGGTGTAGAGCTCAAAGCAGCTCAAGAGGCCCATTCAAGCTCATCGCCCCTAGCTCAGCTCAGCAGACTTAATAACAGTGCAGGTGCCCCAGACCAGCTCAGGGGCTGTTCAGTTCATCACAGGGCGCCTGAGATTAGCTAAGGGCCCAAATTAGCTTTTAGGGGTCTAGATAAGCTCTGGGTCCCAAGTCGGCTGATGTACGGTCTCAGAATAACTCAACGGTTCCAGCTCAGTGACTCTAAAGTATTCAGGGATCCCAGACCATCTCGGGGTCCCCAGTTCAGCACAGCGGGCCCTAGATTAGCTCAGATGACCAGATCAGCTTAGGAGCCCGTCTCAGCTAAGGGGGCCCAGGTCGGCCTATATAGCGTCTCAGAACAGCTTAAGGAGGCCACTTTAAGCTCATGGCCCCCAGCTCAGCTCAGGGGCCGTATAAGTGAGCCCCAGATAAGCTCAGGATTCCCAGTTTAGCTCTGAGGCCCTCCTAAGACCAATACTTAGCGGCACTCGCCAGGCTAATTTTCGGCCCCTCCCCGATTAGCTGTCAGGGGCCCCTGGGCATTATTACCGGGGACCCTTAGACCAAAACCGAGGGGCCCCTGAGTATAGCGCGGAGCTCCTAAGACAAATTCTCGGCAGCACCTCTGAGACTACCTACCGGACCCCCCAGATTTGCTCTCAGGTGGCCCCAGACATAGAGTCTCGGGGGCATCCAGGTTAGCTCTTGGGGTCCCCTAAGACTGACTTTCGGGGGACCCTGGGACTGGCTCCCGATAGCAATCTGAGACTAACACTGGGGCGCCCCCTGAGACTAACACTCAGGGGGTGTCCCTGAGACTGAGCAATTTGTGCTTCTGAGACCTGCTCTAGGAGGCCCCAGATTAGCCCTCAGGGGTCTAAGGCCAACTTGGAGCCCGTGAGACCAAAACTCGGGAGAATTTCTTGGGATTACTCTCAGAGCCCCAAAATTAGCTCTCGGATGCCCCTGAGACTGACCTCGGGGAGGGGCCTCTGAGACTAGCTTTTGAACGCTCCCCGAGGCTGATTCTTGGGGCCCCTTAGACAAAAACTCGGGTGGGGGGAACAACCTGAGGGCAATTCTCGAGGGCATCCAAGATCACCTCTCCGCGGCCCCCTGAGACCATCACTCTGCTGCACAACTGAGACTAACTCTCAGGACTCCAGATGATCACTCAGGGCCCCCTGAAAGTAAATATTGTCTCCTGAGAGAGGCACCCTTGAGACTATGATGGGCCCCTGAGACCAGCACTTGGCGGCACTCATGACACTAATTCTCGGGCCCCATATTAGCTTTCGGGGTCCTTGAGAGAAGGCCCCCTTAGACCAACACTGGTGGGGTATCTGATAATAACTTATCCCGAGATTAGTTCCCAGGGACCCCTGAGACCGACTCCCAGGGGCCCCCTGAGAAAGACTCTCGAGGGACCCCTTAGACCGATTCTCAGGGGGGCGGGGCTTCTGAGGATGACTCTCGGGGGCCCTGAGACTGACTCTCGGGGCCCCCTGAGATCAACTCTTGGGATCCTCTGCGACTGACTCAGGGGCCCTTGAAACCGACTTCTGGGGGCCCTGAGATAGACTTTTGGCCCTGAGACTAACTCTCGGGCCCCCTGAGACTATATGTCGTGGCCCCCTGAGCTCGACTCTTGGAGGCCTCCTGAGACCGACTCTTGGGGGTCCCCTGAGACTGACTTCCAGGAGCCCCCTGAAACCGACTTTGGGGGTCTGAGACTTAATCTCGGGGGGTGGGAGGCTGAGACTGACTCTCGGACCCTCTGAGACCGACTTTCGGGGGTCCCTTGCGACCAACTCTCAGAGGCCCTGGAAACCAACTTTCGGGGGGCCCCTGAGACCACCTCTCAGGGCCCCTAAGACCAACTCTTGGGGCCCCCTAATGCTAACTCTCGAGGCGGAGGGCCCTGAGACCGACTCGGGGCCCCTATGAACCAATCTCGGGGGCCCCTGAGACTGACTCTGGGGGCCCCCTGATCAGAGAATCCTTAAGTGCTTACGATCGGCCCAAGGGCGGGGAGGGGTCCGCGAACCCCTTGGACTCTCCTTGGCTATTCTACTGGTCCCAGTCCATCTAAGGGGGAGGTGGGGGGGTGGGCAGTTCTGCACAGTGGGTCATAGATTAGCTCAGATGACCAGATCAGCTTAGGAGCCTGGCTCAGCTCAGGGGTCCCAGATCGGCTTATGTAGCGTCTCAGAACAGCTCAAGGAAGCCACTTCAAGCTCAGCTCAGGGGCCCTATAACTCTGCGTGAGCCCCAGATAAGCTCAGGAGCCCCAGTTTAGCACAGGGGGCATTAGATTAGCTTTGGGGGCCCAGCTCAGCTCAGGGGCCCCCAGATCGGCTTGTATAGGGTCTTTGACTAGCTCAAGGGGCCCATTCAGGCTGATGGCTCCCAGTTCAGCTTAGGGACCATGCAACAGTTCAGAGGGGCATAAACCAGCTCGAGGGACCTTAGATTAGCTCAAGGAGCCCCAGGTTAGCTCATAGGACATCAGAGGTTAATTCAGGGGCCCCTGAACAGCTCAGGGGCCCCAGGCCGACTCATAAGACCTCAGATCAGCTCAGGAGTCCAGGCCAGCTTTGTAAGAGGTTTTCCGAGCAAGCTATATGGTCCGTTTGGTTTTCTTATTTTATGTTACAGTTGCTGGTATTTTCATATCAATACCACTTTTCTGTGGGGGCCCCCACAGAAAAGTGGGGGGCCAGTGGCCCCCCTGGCCCCCCCGGTTCCTACGCCTATGCATACCTGTAAGTAACATGTAACTAAGGCCCCAAGTAAGATGTAGCCTGTTATCGGGGTCTGTATATTTGATGTTTTCGTGAATCAAACAAGACATGATCTCTCGTCCTCTTCATAGTCATTACTCATCAGGTTGCAATAGCACAGCTTGATAGTGTGAGGCTGTGGTACGTCGTCAGAGGGGATGAGGTGGCTTAGTGGATAGCACCCTTGTCTTCTAAGCCACCAGTCCCGGGTTCAAGTCCCGGCGGAGCCTCTGAATAAGTCGATCTGATCCCCAAAATCCCTTCCAACAGGGTGAGAGTTGGCGACGCCGTATGACCCTGGAAGTTGGTGCGTCGTTAAACCCCAACAATTATTACGTCGTCAGTATTTCTTCGTAATCATTTTCAGGGCTTCTTCAACGGCGGTATTAGAGTAGCCGTTGTTGACGAGTCTCTGCCGGATCCCCTTGAACTGACCTTGGAGAGCGGTCTGCAACGAACAGCTCCAGCTGCTCTCCTAACAAAAGCATCCACGACACCACGCTACACTCGCTCTCCCCTTTGAGCTCACGGCCTTTGTTCGTAGCTTCGCGGTTAACATCCGTCACGAAGTTGCCATCAACGTCTGACGCCATGAGATCAAGACATTTTGTTGGGGCAAAGGAGCTTGTACTTGTGGAGAGTGGGCTGATTTGGACCCGGGAGATAATCTACCCGGACTTAACGAGACAACAATCGGGACTCCAGAGCCACTACGTAGTCTGTCAACAGTAAGTCACATAAGCCCCTACACGAACAGGCGAGAGAGAGAGAGAGAGAGAGAGAGAGAGAGAGAGAGAGAGAGAGAGCACAAACGGAACAGTGGAGCCCGTGAAGTCAACCGAGCCAGCGCGCCTGCACGGCGGTTAGCAATGTGAGAGGATCACACCTCAGTCACCTCTGCTTCATCGATCTCGATACAGCTTCATCGCAGTGGAACAGCGTGAACCCCCACAATCTCAGTCGACAGTTTTATCAATTTAGCGTCGCGCGCTACTGATAGCCGAACCTTGTTGACCACGCACATGACCGGAATTTGTACACCGCTCTCATCAAAGGTCACCTTCTCATCCGCATACGTCACATTTGCAGGCAGTTGTCGCTTTGTACTGTCACTTCAGGCCGGGCACGCAGCCCAGCTGGCCGCCGCGGGCCTGCCAGTCCTGCTGCTTGTTGGCAAGCCGCGCGGGGACCAGGCCGCTTCCCTCGAGAAGTTGGAAGCGCATCCTCTGGTTTGTTAATGCAGATCATGATAAGGCATGAAAGGATCATAGCCGTCGTATATCGTTTATTTGATCATACGTTCAATTATTAAAGCTTTAATATCTAATAAATTGGAATTATTATAGCCTTGGTAATCTTAATAAAGTTTTCTTTAAATAATTAAATAGTATATCTTGGGCAAATTGAAGTAAGCCATAGCAAGCTTTGAGCACTGGTACTACTTCACTTATCTTGCAAGTGAATTTTCCCTGTCTAACCTGGTTCACAGCCTCCATCTGATTCTTTGAAGACAGAAACGAGACCCCCGCCACCGCTCCCTACCGCCTCGCGTACGAGGCAGAGGCGAGCAGCGGAAGGGGGCAACACAGCCCCCCCAACAATCACACAGTACACACCTCTCACGCCAGTGGCGGATCCAGGGGGGCAAAAAGGCATTTGCCCCCCAATCGGAAAAGCTCGGGGCAAAACTATGTTTTTGCCCCCCCAAAGCGATCGACCTCCTTTCTCTCCGACTCCTTTTTAGTTTATGAGCAGGATTTTGGTGCTTCAACTCTCAACTTAAAGTGTAAATATTGGACCTTGGTTGGAAAAAAGTATCTCGAGCCCATATTTTTTACTCCGAGACGTTTTTTTCGCCTCAAATACCCAAATTCTACCGACCAGTGATATTGTAGCGCAGCTTTTCACTACGTGACGTTTTTTTCTTCTTTTTTCTTTTCGACTTTGGCTTGCCCCTCCCAAACCGACCGGCTAGATCCGCCACTGTCTCACACCACCACAACGCAGATATAGCCCTCACGCAAGTGGATGTGTACAAACACCACAAATAATACATCAACGCGAAAAGTTACTGTTGGGGGCGAAAAGTAGCGCCAAATAGTATTGAGCGTTGGATTTGAATACGTTTGTCTTTTGGGCGTCCTATCTAGCTGCCCAATACCTAACCTGTGTAGGTATGTTGTATGTACATGGAAGGTGGGACTAACTTGGAAGTAGGAATGTGATCCCAACGTAACTAAAAACCTAATTAAGTTGAAAAATGATCAAATATTAAGCAGATTGTCTTGGGAATGACCTTGGACCCTAAAAGGATGGTAAAACAGCAGACAGTAAGACTCTCCGCCGACGGGCGGGTTTTAACCCGCGCCCCACCGGCGGGGGTCCGGCGCCACCTTCGCCCCACCGGGGGCCATCGATGGCCCCTCCTCTAACTCCGAAAATATGGGCGTTAGCGCAAATCTGCAAAGTGCAATAGAAAGCTTGCGTGAATTCAGTAAGAAATTACTTCTCATGTTTTAGTGCTCAGGTCAATGGTTTGACCTCCAGAGGTCAAATTACGTCAAGATCGGCTATTTTCACTCAAATATGCAATGATTAAGCAAACTGGTCATAACTCTTATGTCATTAGAGCTATTGAGGCCTGGTAAAGTTCATTTGATAGGAAATTGCCAGTACTTTTTCCGCTATGTGGAACGTAAAGACCTCCCGCCAGTGGTTTGACCTCCAGAGGTCACCTCGTGACCTAATATGACCTGAGGTCACGAAAGGTCACAAAGTGAACTTACCGTATATCAAATGAAAGCCAGTGACAAGAAAAACACGATGGTGTTTGTTTCACCGCTATAGCTTAATTAGGTCAAAAGTTATTGTCAAAATACTGTTTTTGACCTCTGGTGACCTTGGATGACCTTGGAAAAGTCAAAGGGTAAATATGACCCCTGGGATCCGTGAAAGGGTGTCCAAAAAACGCTGTTCTGAACAGTCTGGGTATTTGCAATCATTTTTGTGGCTTTTATATCCTGAAACAGGTTTTCCCCATGCTTTTCCAATGGGAGAGGTCGCCTCGTGACCTGACCTCAGGGCACGAAATCGAAAAAATCCCGGATATACGCCTTGTAGACCCTGGAGGGGTCATAAAGTGTAGGAAGATTCAAATCGATCGACTTTGAAATGTAGCTCTTACAGAGCTCTAAAGTTGAAGTGAGGTGACCTTGGTTGACCTCGTCTGGTGACCTGACCTTGGGTGACCCGGGGTAAAAAACTTCAGGGATGGTGGGGAAATGATGCAGTGAGAGGTAGAGCCCTCAACCGCGGTGCTGCGTCTCGTCGTTTTTCTGCTATCCCGAAAAACCTTAGGGGGGCCATCGATGGCCCCCCGGTGGGGCGAGGGTTAAGTCTTTTAGCGCTTTTACTGTCTTCTGTTTTATCATCTTTTTGGGTCCAAGGTTATTCCGACAACACTCTGCGGCTTATTGCACCCTACCCGCAGCAGGCTTTCCGCGAACTTATCAGATATTAAGCACACGTATGGAACCTTTTTTCATCAACTGTTTTTAGTGTCATTATTTCTGCTCTCTCTGTCGCCCGAAAGTTCAGTTTGCATGCCCACATATCTTAGTAGTAGTAGCAGCAGTAGCGGCAGCGGCAGCAGCAGCGGCAGCAGCAGCGGCAGCAGCAGCAGCAGCGGCAGCAGCAGCGGCAGCAGCAGCAGCAGCGGCAGCAGCAGCAGCAGCAGCAGCAGCGGCAGCAGCAGCCAGGGCCTCGTCTAACATACAAACTAGGTGGGACTCGTCCCACCTAGTTTGCCCAGATCCAACCCAGTTCAGTAAAAAAATCCCACCTAGTTTATACTGGCTTGGTTGGGAACTGTGAGTAATAAGAAAATCATTTAAGTTCAAGAACATTATAGAAGATTTTTGCATCACATGAGACCTACTCATGGTCTGTATTTATTAAGTTCTATCTGATACATGTTTCATTTTGGACGATCATGAGCTGAGCTTAATCCGCGCCCCACCGGGGGTATCGATGAGCCCCTCTAAATCCGAAAATACGGGGGTAAGCACAAATTTGCAAAACGCATTAGAAAGCTCGTGTCAATCCAGTACGATTTCAATTTGCATGTTTAAGCACTCAGGTCAATGGTTTGACCTCCAGAGGTCAAGTTAGGCCACGATAGTCTATTTCCACCAAAATGTGCAATGCTTAACACCACCGGTTTTGGAGATAGCAAAAACGCGCCACCTCACATTCCCATCATTTAACTCGTGAAATTTGGATAGGTCACCTAGGTCAGGTCACGTACAGGTCAGCCACCTCAAAAAGTTTAAGATACATAAGTCGGAGCAGGTGAACTTATCCAATGAAACTCATATCACATATGGGCTCACCGAGTTCTCTAAAACATGTTCGGTATTTTTATATCGATGACCCAAGGTCAGGTCGAAGCATGACCTCTCATGGAATACATGGGCAATATGGTTTTACTAAATAACTCAGTAACAGATGGTGATAAACGTTTATTTAGCTTCATAGACTCCCTTGGCTTTGCGGTTCTAATGATATCATTTATATATTTACCGACCACCTCAGGTGGCAAATATTGATTGACCTAGCAAGGTCAAATCATATATCATTCGATTCGGCTTGCTGCGAGGATTCATAACGTTAAGTCGTTTTCTTATCTTACTTGTCAGATGTAATGGCCAAAAACTAATTCACATGTTATCCCTAGACGGCATGTGACGGCTGTTTGACCTCGGTGACCTTAAATGTGACCGACAAAATAGTTCAAATATTTCGATGGGAAGCGGATGGGCCACGCCGTTTACCGTTTTTGCACCTACCGTGGTTCTCGAGATCTAAGGGGGGGGTACCGCCCCTCGTCAATCAAGTGCTCAGACCCCGTCAATGCGCGTGTTAAGAAACCTGCGCACGGCCAGGAGCTATTAGATCTGACCATTAGGGCTATTGAGATCTGGTAAAAATATTTTGATATTAAAACGCCAGGGCTTTCTCCGCTATGTGGAATATAATGACCCCCGGCCAGTGATTTGACCTCCAGAGGTCACATCGTGACCTAACTGATCTGAGATCACGAAAGGGCAGAGTGACTTTGCCGTAAATAAAATTAAAGCCAGTGACTAGACAGACACGATGACGTTTGATTCAGCGCCTTAGTTTGCTTAGGTCGAAGGTTGTCGTCAAAATACTTGTATTACCACTGGTGATATGTGATGACTGCAGATAGGTCAAAGGGTAAATATAGCCCCTGGGAGCCGCGAAAGGGTGCTTAAGAACGAATTTCTGAGCAATCTGAGCATTTGCAACCATTTTTGTGACTTTTACATCATAAGACAGTATTTCACATGCTTTTTCCATCGGAGAGGTCACCTTGTGACCTGACCTCAGGACACCAAATAGAAAAACCCTGGATATATATTTTTTAGACCCTGAAATTGTCATGAAGTGTAGAAAGTTTCAAATCGATCGGCTTAGAAATTTAGCTATGATAGAGCTCAAAAGTTTAAGTGAGGTGACCTTGGTTGACCTCGCCTGGTGACCTGACCAAGTGTGACCCGTAGTAAAAATTCAGGGATGATGGGAAAATGATGGGGTGAGAGGTAGACTTGTCAACCACAGTGCTACACCTCGTCGTTTTCTGTTATTTTAAAGAATAAACCTTAGGGGCCATCGATGCCCCTCGGTGGGGCAAGGGTGAAGAATGCTCACTTATGTCGGCCTCCCCCAACGTGTGCAACGAAAACCCCGCGAGTACGCCGAATAATCACAAAGCTGGATACAGTCTGTAGCCAATAAATTGCTCGTTTCATCCAACCGAATGCAGAAGACCCTCACGTCACTTGTCAACCTGGAAGCCCGCCTATCATGTGTGAGGCGGGGTCGAGTGACGCCAGTGTGAAATTTTATTTGCAATGCTTTTTTGATTGGTGGCTAAGAGTTATATTTTATTTTTGTGAAGAACGAAGAAAATATCTGTTCAGATGGATGAAGGCTCATTTTTCCGAAAAGTTGGGTAAATGTAAGGTTTTGTTGTTTTTGAATAGCAAGTTAATCTGGACAGGAGTATAGGTGCAATAAAATGAAACATGGGGGCTATTTTTATAAAGTACCAAAGGCGCCCCACAAATTTTTCCTGTGACGACGAACTCGCTGTGGGGCTCTGGGGAGGGAAAGGCATAGAAAAACCACCCTGCATGAACCTAATTTTGCTGCAGTTTCACGAAAATGGTATTGTTTTTCAGCGCAAAATGATTCTTAACTATCGTGCCGCTGCCTCCATTTACATCTTGGTGCTTTGCGTTACATACATTGTATATGAGGTGGATGAAGATAATCATGAACAAAAAGAACAGTTTTAACGAGAAAATAAATTTGAATTTTCCTTGCATCCGTCACGCACCGATTGCAACGCGCAGTTTTTTTTTTACTTGGCCTGTCGTCCAACTGAAGCTTAGCTTTCTGAAGCTTATTTCTGCCCATGTATTTATTGGGTAGGGTTGGTTGAGTGATATGAAATCCCACCTAGTAAAAAATCCTAAGACGAGGCACTGGCAGCAGCAGCAGCAGCAGCGGCAGTGGCAGCAGCACCAGCGGCAGCGGCAGCGGCAGCAGCAGCAGCAGGAAACAATTGTTCTTTATGCTTGGTGGGCATCAGTATTGATAAGGATTCGTTGGTGAGTCCGGCACATGTCTAACTTTCAACAGACATGTACCTGTCCACTAGCTGGGAAACTCTCCACCTCTCACATATGCTTGGGATGTTCCCCAGGTTCCAAAATCCAAATTGCTCTCCAACAGCAGGCTCCTGAACCAACGTAGGATAAGTAGCACCAATAATTTCGTATGGAGACTGCAACGCTGAAAAATGGTACTGAACGTGCATGCATAAATGTTAACAATCGCTTTCTGCGTTAGGTAGTCACACAAAAAAGTTATAAACACAGACAGTTTCCAAAACCATGACCGCTGGGGACCTCTGGTGACCTGGGTATTGATCTGACCCAAAAATGTATGACAGCATGCAGATTTATTGTTTCAAGAACTTTCGAATGATGTTTAGAAATTTGATCTAACTCTTCCAGAAGCCGAGTGTATATAATTGTTGGGGTTTCACGATGCACCAACTTATTTTGAAAAGTCTCAAATTTTACTTTTGAACTTCTCATACATACTGCTATCGATTGCACTGTAGATTGAGATCAGTTGGATAGTTCCCGAGTTTGGAATGCAGGCTGTTGAAAAGCCCCTGTGCACTATACGTTACAGTTTAGACCCGTGCACCCTACGTTACAGTTTAGACCCGTGCACCCTACGTTACAGTTTAGACCCGTGCACCCTACGTTACAGTTTAGACCCGTGCAGCCTATGTTACAGTTTAGACCCGTGCACCCTACGTTACATTTAGACCCGTGCACCCTACGTTACAGTTTAGACCCGTGCAGCCTATGTTACAGTTTAGACCCGTGCACCCTACGTTACAGTTTAGACCCGTGCACCCTACGTTACAGTTTAGACCCGTGCAGCCTACGTTACAGTTTAGACCCGTGCAGCCTACGTTACAGTTTAGACTCGTGCACCCTACGTTACAGTTTAGACCCGTGCAGCCTACGTTACAGTTTAGACCCATGCACCCAACGTTACAGTTTAGACCCGTGCAGCCTACGTTACAGTTTAGACCCGTGCAGCCTACGTTACAGTTTAGACCCGTGCAGCCTACGTTACAGTTTAGACCCGTGCAGCCTACGTTACAGTTTAGACCCGTGCAGCCTACGTTACAGTTTAGACCCGTGCAGCCTACGTTACAGTTTAGACCCGTGCAGCCTACGTTACAGTTTAGACCCGTGCAGCCTACGTTACAGTTTAGACCCGTGCAGCCTACATTACATTTTAGACCCGTGCACCCTACGTTACAGCTTAGACCTGTGCACAGGGCGGGTTAGTAGTTGAATGATCGTAGTAAGTGGGCGGACTAAGACACTCCGTCACTGCTTGTAGGTTATAGAATCATTTGGAAGGATTTCAATGACTATCACAGTAAGGATGCACCTTACTGTGCAGCCTTAGCTCTGGCTGGCAAGGTGGTCAACATTAAGGCATGACCACAGGACAAATGTGCTTTCTGTGAACGTTGTGTGGGTATCAGGAGTATCAGGGCGACGGCCGGTCGTAACGCACGCATTTTGACTGTGATCAGGGTCAGGAGGAATGTCAGCTGCGCTTTTTCGGCCCGTGTCGTCCTGGAAAGGCTCAGGAACCGTAACCACCGCGGATGGCCTGTTGATGCCGAGTCCTTGTGACTAGTTCTACGGCACTACCAGTCGCGAATAAGGACGCCGGCCGGTAGCGATATAGCCTCCAGGTACATAAGTAAAGGAAAAATGCGCTGACAATGCGGACCTGTCTTGACGTGACAACGGGCACTGCCACCCGGACGTCGGAGGGGTCCCTCCTTGTAAGGGAGTAGTGGATTCACGCGAGCCCGCCGCTGGACCTGGCACTAACACGCAGGTATAAGTATAGGGCGATTGTCAGTTTCAGCAGCAGTGGACTTTTGGCTGCCCTGGTTCCCGACCCCTGGCTGCCCAAAATGAAGTTCCTGGTAAGTTCTGCGTTTATCGCGCCACCTGCAATGCATACATAGTTTATTGTCGCAGGGACAGGACATTTGAGTGCTCATTTAATGCAGTATTGTTTCTATAGGGACATCTTAAGATATGGAAATAAAAATATGGTCCTATTTCAAGCATGAAGACCTCCAATGATTTCGATACTCAATATCTCACAAAGAGTGGTGTGGTATAACCAAACAGAGGAGTCTGTATAATACATAACTCTTTACACCGGAATGTTGAAAAAAATGGAGCAGTTGTTTAAATCTTCTCCAAGCTATAACCAATCATTAACCGTCGGCCCGGGGAGGGTGGAGTTTGAACATTCCCTCCCTCCTCGTGTTTTTTAAGCACTATAACAATCATGGTATAGATGTTCTGAGTAACAAAATTATTTGAAAAGGTCAATTCATATACAGGTTTGCCAGTCAAATTAAGGCCTAAAACCAATGCTTTACTGTAAATCCAGTTGAATTTACATATTTGAGGATCCTTTCTGACAATTTATTTAAAACGAATACGTGAGCCAAATGAAAGACATCAGCAATGTAAAGCCGAAAGTCAAAACCAATCCTATTCTTAAAGGGAATGTGGCACCTTCACAACGTGATTTTAACTGAGATAGCCAAGTTGTTAAGCAGGTCGGAAAACCCGGTACTCCATATTTCATTTGTCTTGGAACTCGATATTTCCGTAGAAAAAAGCTAAAACCTACCTAACACCAGCCCCCCTCAGCCCCCCGTCACCGGCGGCCATTGTTGTGAGCTACTGGTGTGACGACATATGCTGACGTCACGATGAGCATCAGCCAATCGAAGCCCTTGAAGCGTTTCAAGTATGGTAGTGGTTGCCAGATCGTGACATCTTCCACAGTCTGATATTTATTTCTTTTTCTAGAGGAGTATTTTTTAAAACCAAATATTGAGCTTATTGTACATTTTTCAGAGAAATCATGAGTGGTTTCATTATTTTTGACTAAAAGTACGCCTAATTACACTAAATTCCAGGATTCGACCAAGGTGCCACATTCTCTTTAAAGCAAATATCAATTGTTACGTGAAACAAACTACAACAAATGTAGCGTTCGCAGAGCCATCTGTACTGTCTGGTCAGGAGCCGTATATTAGGCCTGTTAGGAAACCCATGGGTCGAGGGGCCCATTGGCTTCATCGCCTCCATCCAGACTGAGATTGCATGGATTAGTGTGGGTTCGATTCCCAGGTCGGGAAACGGCTTTCTATCTCCCACCTGGACCGCTGGAAAAGCTCCTGAAAGGGAATAGATGACCTTGTCAAAATTCTTAAATAAATAATGTATGGGCAAAATCAGTCTGAAAATCAGGAAACCACATTTTGTGTCCACACCAAATAACTCAAAATAAAGATATCGCGCCGTGTCTGACTACGCTGGGCTGACCCAAACTTTGTGTGTAATCACGAATCTGGCGGCTGGCGGCGGCTTGCAACAGGTCAGGCTGCGTAACCATGTCATTTTTAACATTTATTTCGTGAAAAGCGCTGCCAGACGGAAATGGGCTATTTCATGGCTTGAAATAAGGTGGTAAGCCCATTTACTTTGAGCTTTAGATAGGAAATATGCCATGAGTGGTTTTCCGTCACACGCTAAAATTCTTCTACCTACCTCAGAACAAAACCCATTATAAAAGTGGGACACTCCCTTTAAACACCCTCGGCAATACTCTGAATATAATGCTATAATGGTATAGTCTAGATCACTGAGTGTAAGGGCCAAGGTGAAAGGTCAAGTCCAAAGGTCATGAGTCAAGGTTAATACTCATTTTCCACCCAAAAGGGTGCTATAATGCTTGTTATAATGTACATTATGGGGAATATAGGGGAAGTCCGTGCCAGAGTACCCACTTAACTTTCTAAAGGCTTTCACTTTTCTCCTATATATCTAACAGCTAAAATTTGTACATGGTTGTTTAGCCTGACGAATTGTCTATGCATGGTTCATGTTTCAACTCTATGTCTCCGAAAGGAACTCACCACGATCCCATCAAAAATACAAAGTCACGTGCGTAGTCTTGCCGGAGTGGGCCAGTAGGAGTACGCAAGAGAGCAGGCTGGAGCACGCAATGATGCCCTGCTGTGCTTTAGGTGCATAAGCCTTGTCGCGAAATTTTTTTCGCCAGACTAGGCGATTGTATGATTTTACATAGTTCTGAACATACAAGAACTTTGTTGCAACGTTTGGTTTTCGAAATATGAATTACGGACTCTGTCCCAAAAGAAAATTAAATTTCCATATCTCTTAACCCTTGCCCCGGTGGGCGGGTTACGAGCCACCTTCGCCCTGGTGGGGGGAAGGGCTAAAAAAGACCCCCACGATCTCAAAAACTAAGAAAGCTAGAACAAAGCGCAAAACGGCAATCGAAAGCTCTTCGAAAATGATATCGAAAATATTTGGGTCATATTTCTTGTCAGGTCAATATCAAGGTCACCAGAGGTCAAAATAGGTCAAAATCGATAATATGAGGTGTACTAAGAAAACCTCATATATCTCAGAAACTATGATAGCTAGAAACATTTTTAACACCATTTGAAAGCCCTTGAGATGCGCTTTCTTTATACTGACATTCATTTTTGTGTCAGGTCAAAGCCTAGGGCGCTACAGGTCACTGAAAATTGGACATATTCTTGGGAATGTCCATAGCCACCCATGCATAAGGGCGTTTACTTTTTCGCTAATAGCTTCCAAACCAAACAAGATACAGCCATAGGTTATGCGCCATTGCAATCCTCTCGTCAAAACAAATCGAATGATATATGATATTGCTATGCCAGGTTAAACTTAAGAATTTGACCTGATCCAGGTCAACGGTCTGACCCAACTTGACCTGGTATAGTCATGATGGATATTATTTGACTTGCAGTGACTATACAAACACTTTGGTGACAAAATAAAAGTTATATCTTAGTTTCTTCAAAATTCATAGAGTAAAACACAAAAAATGCTTATTTGACCCAAGGCGACCTTTTAACCCGCGCCCCACCGGGGGTCCGGCGCCACCTTCGCCCCACCGGGGGCCATCGATGGCCCCCCTCTAACTCCGAAAATATGGGCGTTAGCGCAAATCTGCAAAGTGCAATAGAAAGCTCGCGTGAATTCAGTAAGAAATTACTTCGCATGTTTTAGTGCTCAGGTCAATGGTTTGACCTCCAGAGGTCAAATTAGGTCAAGATCGGCTATTTTCACTCAAATATGCAATGATTAAGCAAACTGGGCATAACTCTTATGTCATTAGAGCTATTGAGGCCTGGTAAAGTACATTTGATAGCAAATTGCCAGTACTTTTCCGCTATGTGGAACGTAAAGACCTCCCGCCAGTGGTTTGACCGCCAGAGGTCACCTCGGACCTAATATGACCTGAGGTCATGAAAGGTCAAAAAGTGACCTTGCCGTATATCAAATGAAAGCCAGTAACAAGACAAACACGATGGTGTTTGTTTCACTGCTCTAGCTCAATTAGGTCAAAAGTTATTTCAAAATACTGTTTTTGACCTCTGGTGACCTTGGATGACCTTGGAAAAGTCAAAGGCAAATATGACCCTGGGATCCGTGAAAGGGTGTCCAAAAACGTTGTTCTGAGCAGTCTGAGTATTTGCAATCATTTTTGTGGCTTTTATATCATGAAATAGCTTTTCCCCATGCTTTTCCAATGGGAGAGGTCGCCTCGTGACCTGACCTCAGGCACGAAATCGAAAAACCCGGATATACACCTTGTAGACCCTGGAGGGGTCATGAAGTGTAGGAAGTTTCAAATCGATCGACTTGAAATGTAGCTCTTACAGAGCTCTAAAGGTGAAGTGAGGTGACCTGGTTGACCTCGTCTGGTGACCTGACCTTGGGTGACCCGGGTAAAAATTTCAGGGATGATGGGAAAATGATGCAGTGAGAGGTAGAGCCCTCAACCGCGGTGCTGCGCCTCGTCGTTTTCTGCTATCCCGGAAAAACCTTAGGGGGCCATCGATGGCCCCCGGGGCGAGGGTTAAAGGTCACAAGTCAAAATGTTTGGCATCAACTTCAGAAATTGGCTAAGAGCAGGTCGTAACCGATGTTTGAAGTTGATTCCATCCATACTTACTGAGAAAAGCTCATTTCGTGATTTTCCCCATGTATTTACGATGGGGAGGTCATGCTCCGCACATGACCTTAGGTCACCAATATCAAAAATCCCGGAACAAATGTTGTAGCTCCTGGTGAGCCCAATATGTAGTATGAGTTAGAACTTGATCGATTAAATCTTCTTTTAGTTATGTGGTCCTAAGCATTTTTGAGGTGAGGTCACTTCACCTGGCCTGGTGACCTGACCTGATATGACCTTGAGCGGAAATTTTTAGGAAAGATGTAGAAATGATGAAGAAACAGCTACACCAAGTTTGGCGGCGATGCGCGCCGCCGTTTTTTGCTCGCTTTGGAAAAACCCGAGGGGGGTCTAAAAAGACCCCCCACCCGGGCGAAGGTTAAGCATGCGCACTCTTGTACAAATGGTCTACTGCATACTCTTGCCGGAAATGCTCCCTTGCGAAGAAAGTCTTCATAAACATGTTGGCAGGCATTTTAGCTTGAGTTACAGTCCTGCAGCTCAGTCCCAGCTCAGCTTTCTTACTGATTACAGACCGCAATACAATATTTTTGATAATAGAAGCATGGTCTACAAGTTTACCTAGTGAAGAAATATTACACAAAAGGTGCCCAGAAACTCATTTTGCTCTGTATTCCCGCGGAAAGAACAGGAGCACGTTGAAGTTTTTGTGCAGCCTAGGCACTGACCTTGCTTTTTTATACCAGGGTATCCACCATCTCAGTGGTTGCTAAGGAACCAAAACAGCTGCTGCGCACTCTTATCTCCTGCGTACTCTTACCCGCCCTTACCTTACCCTATTTTCACATCATAGGTCAATGACCTTGAATGACCTTGACCTAAAAATTTCAGTTAATTTTTGGGACTTCTTTCCTATAATATTGGTCCACTTTTAGCATATTCCTCACACTTTCCGCATAATTCCTGGATTTTCCAATAGTTTCCCTTCATAGTCAAGATTTTACATTTATGACCTTGTTTGACCTTGAAGATATTGACCTAGGTCAACGAAAGTGGGCTACGATGTTAATTTCTATAAGCGCCACCCACCCCCAAGTGGACGTTTTTCTACACATCTTGGTTTTTTAGATCTCGGGGGGCGGGCAACCAGGTCCCCCTCCAGTGCTCGTTAGTGCCAGCACCCTCTCCAGCACAGGTGTTCATAAAGCTAGTATTGCCAATGTCTAGGAAGTATGTAGATATGTTCCTCGGATATTTGAACTTTTTTATCTTGCCAAGCCTTGCATTTGCCCATGCCAAATTGGTGAGAGGAGGGGGAGAGTCTGCATGATCTTGTTTCCTTGATCCGTCTATGGGTGACGTTTTCCGTATTCAGTCTCGTTCATTGAAGCTAGAGTTGAGCGTTTCAGAATTTCAGTGAGTCGGCTCCACTCATGCTGCATGTAGAAAGCGGTTGAATCAACTCCAACTAAATCACCAGAAGAAATTCAGTGAGCCGACTCAACTATGGCTCAAATTTAATCCGTTCAACACAATTCTGATTCAACTCAAAACTCAAGCCGACTCAGCTTTGACTCAGGTTCAAAATAAAGCTAATTCATGAATAATGATTAAATAAATGAATGATTTATAATACATTAATTATCAATAAATTAAATAAAAAATCAATAGATATAAAAATATAAATGATAAAAGCCATGCATAAACTAAAACAATATAACAAATTGATGTTCAAAATATGTAAATAAATGAATTCAAAATTTATAGATAAAAATATATCAATGTAATCATGGTAATATGTTCAAACTTCTCTTTAAGTTTCTACTAGCAGCTTAGGGTTACACCAGGCATAAGCAAATAATTGTACCTACATAGGCATGACTCATCAGGGAAAGTCACAGCTCCAGAGATCTAACTTAAAAGTCAACTGATCAGGATACTTGATACAGCTAACAGCATTGGAAAATGTAAGCATATTCAAACACTTATATGTAGCATACTACTTACCTGTTGAGTCACATTTTTCGTCAACTCATTTGACCCGTCGGTTGTGTGAGTCATTTCAACTCAGCTCATTGGTGTGAGGATTTTTGGTGCCCGGTAGCTCAGTTGGTAGAGCGTTGGGCTCCTGCTCTCTGCTCAGGAACATGCAGCGGAAGTGCATGTATAGACTTGGGATCGATTCCCCTGAGAAGCTCCGGCGCTCAATATTTACCCGATGTAGGTCGGATGGTAACCGACTGGTGAGAAGGTGACGTGAGCGGGGTGGCCGTCCCCGTGCTTTGTGGGGACGTTAAGCTTTGGCTTCTAAATTAGCCCTTCATTGCGGGAGTTGCTTGTTCGAATGGTGGGGTTGGAGTCTTTGTGGTAAGTGCATTGATGACATTATTGAGGCTTCGACTCCAAAAATTGAACTTGCAACAACTTGGAAACTAATATGAAAAAGTGAGCCAATTCAACTCAATATTCACCTGTCTAAATTTTTCACTCAGCTCAACTCAACTCAGGGCCAAATGAGTCAGTTCTTGAGTTAAGCTCTGACCCTGATTCATGAGTTGCACAACTCTGCTGGAAGCAAAAGCATACCCAGGATGCCTGTATCATTAATTGCACTAAGCAAACTATAATTCGCTTTTACTTGAAATTTTCCATTGCTGTACCTGAGCACGACTATTATATGCTATAATTATAGCATATAGCTTTGGTAGTATGTTAAGGTTACTTCTATTTCTTTTGACCGTCCCGTAAACAGTATTTTCACTCTGAAAAATAATCCATTTGCTACATACTTTACAAGACAAGCCTTTCGTTCTGAATTGTTGCAGCCGTCTCTGACAAAGAACTACATGGGGAATTTCAATGAACTATCACCTGAAATATAAAAGAAATATTCCAACTTTCTAACTACTCTCAATATATTACAGGCGGTTTATATATAAGACTGTGATGTACACAATAAAACACGGTTCGCCATTAGAACCTCCCTATATAGCAGCCTATAGACCCACCCCTGAGAAATATACAACTTCAATGAACTTATCCAATTCTGTTTAAGAAAAAGTAAGAAAGTTTCAGAAGTCTGTCAAGACTCTTTATAGGGTAAATCTGAGAAAATATTGGGCGCGAGTGGAATCCGGTCTCTTGACGACAGGGCTAAGTATGTGGGAGCTACTATCAAGCGTCACGCCCGTGTTGGGAGTTGCACTCGGTGGATACGACGCCTAAGCAATCCCTTATCCATCAAGCTACTGTATGGCACCCCTTTGGCTTCATGCGTTTATCGTTCGACGAACTGCAACTTCGCGCCTTCTGCGTTCCATCTCTGTCTGAATTATCCGCCATTTTCGTAACGACCCAATTTGAATGTCGGCTTGTGTTATCTATATCGATGAGATAGTAATTTTACCCGGGAATTTGTTTTCTAGAGAAAATTCCCTACCTTAGTCAAGTGCACGCTATTAATCATTACTCTCTTTTTGTCGTAACGCTATTGACGCGACTGCGCAGCGTTGTACATTTCAATTCCAATGTGCGGGGAAACTTCACCGGGGTGTCGGCAAAGACGAAAAGAAAAAATAAATATATAGTCTTGCGTGTTTCCGGGGCAAGATGGGAATGTCTTTGCTGAGTAAAAGCCTTACGAAAATAGCGTGTCACAAAGGAACGGGCTTTTGCATATTTGGGAGGATAATAAGGGTAAATTCATAGGTACAGTAAATACGTCCCAAGATACAATACGTTCAGCTTGAGAAGAAATGGAAAATTAGCGAAACCAATCCAATACAGGTAAAATTATCTTTCTAGCCTACAGGAGGAAATATAAGATAAATATGCAGCTCAGAGACAGCAGAGCTAAACATTCAACATAGAAATATGCTTTGCATTTCTGCTAACTATTATACAAAAACACAGTACTCCTTGAACATTGATTTATTTAGTTATCACAAATTTCCTACTCCTACTAGTCTGGAAATTTTCCGCAAAAACTTAAGTGGTGTTGATATAAGAAACTACACAAAATTATTAGTTTTTCACGTCAAAATTTGTTCCAGTCATTTGTAAAGTGTGTTTAGCCTTAATTTCCGAACATGTTAAGGGAAATTAAAAAAATAAACACACTCCCAACACATATACATGTACCCCCATACGAATAGTAAAATTATATATATATATATATATATATATATATATATATATATATATATATTTATTTATTTATTTATCATTTGTCCACGCACGGCCGTTTTTCTAATTGGGAAAACTTAGGAGAATCATAGGTCGAGACATAGCCCCGACTAAAAACAATTCGGATGCTAAGACTGGCTGAATATATACGGAATACTTTCTGAAAAATACTTTCTGAAAGTGAGTAAGTGTGCCTGTTGGGAGTGGTCACAATAAAATATGCGGAAGATGGTATAATATGTGATATAGTCACTAGCTAATTAGCACGTCCATGGGCATTTTCGGTTTTTCATAGGCTAAGTATCTCTTCATAATGGCGCATATGGTTTGTTAAAACATTTTGGAGAGCCGAGGCTGGCCTTGCAAATCCATTGTTGCATTCTGTATTTGAAGGCTGTGACCATTTCAGGGGCTTGGGGTTTAAATGGAACGGAGGAAATATGGGAAAACTAAAGTTCTGGTTTATTTTCTCTATTTCTTTTAAGAATATCAAGCTTTTATTTCAGCATGTCAATATTCACGTAGGTATTTAAGCTAGTACCTTTTTAAATATTGGAAGAGCACCAAAAGCCACGGCCATGCTGTGGCTGTAGATGGAGACAATTAGGCAACTTTTGTTACGTTGTAACAGAGCATGTATGCTGATGCCTTAATTTTCGCGGCTGGCACTTCCTTGACAGAGGCGTCATTGCTGTGGAACCATCGAGCCCCAGGCTGGTTCCGGCAAAAGGCAGTGTAGTGGCCGGATTGGGCGCTGCCGTGGTGTTCTACCATTGCGTACAAGTCATACACAAGGCCACTTGAGATCTGCGGGGGCCCGAATGGCCATCTAACTGAGGTTGAGGTCGCTGAGAAGGAAGGAGACGTGATCGTGTGCCTTACGCAATGTTTTACCACTGTATGTTTGCCGCTTGAGCTGCATTATTAACACTGGTGGCAGTCGCCAGATGCCAAGATTCTTGCAGGCATAATGTTCTTACTGACAATTTGGGCATTTCCAACCTGAGACAATATCGCCATGGATGTTCTGTTGGAGACACTGGTAGAGAGCGCTCTGTGTGGGCACTCTCTATCAGTGTCTTTTAATATATCGGCAAAAAAAGTAAATTCGTACCCATATTCAAACACCACAAGTTGATAACTGGATAAAGAAAGCAGCATTACAGGCTTAATTGTCAGGCAAACATCATGTATATCATTCGAACATACTACGTGTGGGAAAGTGTAGCAGCTGTCGGCTGTGGGGTTTATTCATTTCGTACTTCGTGCTTTGCGAAACCGGTCCGCGGCGCTGCCTAGGGCCGATTTTTCACAGACTACTCGGCCCAAAATAAGTTTCCCAGTCCTCAGCAAATGCACATATACCCTTTTGAAAACTTTTGTTGGTAATCTTCAAAAATAAGTTGAAATACCTTAAGTATATTCCATCTCACTATGATTTTCAATATTGTATGCTAAATTTTACAAGCTTTCCCAAATGACAATTTTAATACAAAGCTTTTCCAAGGTGCTGCAAGCTCAATTTTGGCGCCTGAGTAAAAAAATGATTAACACGCGCATTGACGGGGGTCTGAGCCACCTTTGTTTTGAAGGGGGCGGGTACCCCCTAGGATCTCGAGAACCACGCTAGGCAGCGAAAAACGGTAAAGGGCGTTGGGTAGCCCATCCACTTCTCCATCGAAAATATATGCAATACTTTTCAGGTCACATTTAAGGTCACCATAGGTAAAAAAATGACACCACAGGGATGACTTTTAAATGAAGGTTTTCGGTCAATACATCTGAGCAAGTAAAGATAGATCACAACAATTTAGACTATTAGAATCATCTCAGCAAGCCGAATCGAAATAAATAAATAAATATATATATATATATATATATATATATATATATATATATATATATATATATATGTGTGTGTGTGTGTGTGTGTGTGTGTGTGTGTGTGTGTGTGTGTGTGTGTGTGTGTGTGTGTATACTTAACTGAATATCTTGTAACGGATGGTGACAAAGCGTTTATTTTAACTGCATTAGATTTGCCTTGTCTTTGCAGTTCTAATTATATGCACTTTACCTAAATTTACCGTGACATATAAATTTAAATTTTGACCGTGGCATATAAATTTTACCTAGCAAGGTCAAATAATAATAATTGTTGGGGTTTAACGACGCACCAACTGCCAGGGTCATACGGCGTCGCCAACTCTCACCCTGTTGGAAGGGATTCTGGGGATCAGATCGACTTATTCAGAGGCTCCGCCGGAACTTGAACCCGGGACCGGTGACTTAGAAGACAAGGGTGCTATCCACTAAGCCACCTCATCCCCTAGCAAGGTCAAATTATATATATATATATATATATATATATATATATATATATATATATATATATATAGTATATATATATATAATTTGACCTTGCTAGGCAAAATCAAGGATTTGACCTGACCTGAGGTCACGGTAAATTTAGGTAAAGTGCATATAATTAGAACTGCAAAGACAAGGCAAATCTAATGCAGTTAAAATAAACGCTTTAGCACCATCCGTTACAAGATATTCAGTTAAAACCAGTTTTCCCATGTATTTCCAATGGTAAGGTCATGGCTCGAACCTGAGCTTAGGTCATCGATATAAAAAATGCCGGAACATGTTTTAGAGAACTCGGTGGACCCATTATGTGATATGAGTTTTAATCAGGAAAAGTTCACCCTATTCCGACTTAGGTTATCTTAAACTTTTTTAGGCCAGATCACTTGACCTATACTAGTGACCCAGGGCATTTTTTAAAGGAAAAATCAGTGGGTGGTCATTTCTTGTGCTGGTCATTATAGGGCCTTCAGGGGATCAAGACCCCATTTGGAGGCGGGGGGGTTAATAAAACATAAAGGCGTCAGTGTTAAAAAATGTTTTCCAATTTTTTGTGTTCTTCCATATTCTAGAGATTATAGGTCCTCCCCGGTGCTGCCAGTTTTTTTCGGCGGAGAAAGGCCAAACCGAGTTAGAAAAAGGTCCAAAGGGGGCTTTTTTACAAAATGATCGAATAAATACCACAAAAGCCAGATTTGAGGCTAAAACGACCAGAAAATTCACCTGTATCACTGTTTAAAACTAATTGTTGACGGATTGATATTGACTTGACCAATATTGTTTAGCACACTACCCATTTAATATGACACCAGGAGTGCCCTTCCAATCCCGCGTGGCTATCAAATGATTTTATTCACCGGAGCAAAAGATGTGTTAGCACTGTTAGCATCATCAATTATCTTGGCTACACCACTCCCCGCTAACATTTAACCGCCACGGGGCGGCCACCTCCCCACCGGGGGCCATGAGCCCCAACCGAAAATATGGGCGTTAGCCAAATCTGCAAAGTGCAAAGAAGGCTCGTAAATTCAGTAAGAAATTACCTCGCATGTTTTAGTGCTCAGGTCAATGGTTTACCTCCAGAGGTCAAATTAGGTCAAGATCGGCTATTTTCACTCAAATATGCAATGATTAAGCAAACTAGTCATAACTCTTATGTCTTTACAGCTATTGAGGCCTGGTAAAACATTTGATAGGAAATTGCCGTACTTTTCCGCTATGTGGAACGTAAAGACCTCCCCCAGTAGTTACCTCAGAGGTCACCTGTGACCTAATATGACCTGAGGTCACAAAAGGTCACAAAGTAACCTTGCTGTACATCAAACGAAAGCCAGTGACAAACAAACACGATGGTGTTTGTTTCACCGCTCTAGCTTAATTAGGTCAAAAGTTATTGTCAAAATACTGTTTTGACCTCTGGTACCTTGGATGACCTTGGAAATGTCAAAGGGTAAATATGACCCCTGGGATCCGTGAAAGGGTGTCCAAAAACGCTGTTCTGAGCAGTCTGAGTATTTGCAATCATTTTTGTGGCTTTATATCATGAAACCGGTTTTCCCATGCTTTCCAATGGGAGAGGTCGCCCGTGACCTGACCTCAGGGCACGAAATCGAAAAATCCCAGATATACACCGTGTAGACCCTGGAGGGCGAGTGTAGGAAGTTTCAAATCGATCGACTTCGAAATGTAGCTCTACAGAGCTCTAAAGTGAAGTAGGTGACCTGGTTACCTCGTCTGGTGACCTACCTGGGTGACCCGGGGTAAAAAATTTCAGAGATGATGGGAAAATATGCGTGAAGGTAGAGCCCTCAAACGCGGTGCTGCGCCTCGTCGTTTTCTGATATCCTGAAAAACCTAAGGGGGCCATCGATGGCCCCGGTGGGGCGAGGGTTAATATTTTTCACGCTTTTCCAACTGTAATTTCTTTTTCTCTTGAACAGTGGCGGATCTAGGATTTTGATAATTGGGGGAGGGTGGAGCCTCAGAGGATGCACTTTGTCACCAACTTTTCACCCTAAGGTCGCCTATAGTATCGCATGCCGCGCGTCCGGTTTTCGCTGGCCGTCATTTTTGTGGATCGTATTTTCAACAAAGTTCTGTCCCTCCCTCTCACCACTATAATAGTTTTTTCTGCCGTTCTGTTTCTTTTTGGTGTTGGAACATCTTTTCACGAGCAGAAAAGGTCAAAAGAAGTCATATTTATACAAGGGACAAACCAAAAATAGCTTAGGTGCCAGCTGCTAGAAAAAGGGTAAAAAAGG
The DNA here is from genome assembly GCA_034440635.1 of Lepas anatifera. Classification (NCBI taxonomy): domain Eukaryota; kingdom Metazoa; phylum Arthropoda; class Thecostraca; family Lepadidae; genus Lepas; species Lepas anatifera. The sequence continues at coordinate 577,658 of JAOTON010001604.1, read as the reverse complement.
CCAGACTCCAAGGAAGGGCCAACAGGAAAAATTGCGGGGCCAAACACGACAAAAAAGAAGAAAAATAGAAATATTTTGCGAATAAACTATGTTCTTATTTTTCTTAATGAGTGTAGCAAGGTAAGTAAATTCCTAAAATATCGAACGCAAGTGGTTTATAGTCTTAATTGAGGCAAGTTTTTATGTGCATATATACCTACTATAATGTGTGGATGTTGCTGTCAAAATCATCTAGGGAATGTCGTGCAAAAACCAGTTAATAATTTTTGGGGTTTATCGACGCACCATCTCTCAGGGTCATATGGCGTCTTCAACTCTTTCCCTATTGTAAAGGTTTCTCGGGATCCAGTTTGATGATTTTGACGAAGGGCTGTGACCGAATATATACTTTCTCCCAATTTTCAACATCAATGAATCGATGAGGAAGGCCAAGTAGCAACTTATCAACTTAGCAGAAAAAAATTAATGCAGTGATCTCACTGAGTTTACGTATGCTACCACCGCAATAATGATAATATGCTGAGCACTTCATACCGCCACACCAGCAATCAGTCTGATGCGCTTTGACTACACCGCGTCCCGCTAATCCACGAACGAGAGCTGATCACTGACCACTGGTCACATATGAAATGAGAGCATTATCATCTTCATAGTTGAGGTTTAGAGGCGCGCCGACATCATAGGTCATATGGCGCCCATGAGAGCATCATGCAATCCCACGGTTCTGGCTGGGACGTGGGCTTCCGGACGGATGGAACACGATGTTTGATTGGTAGGCTATCTCCAGCGTTGTGATTAGTCGAGGCTGCTTTGCCGGGATTTTTTCGTAGCTACGCATTTCTTGTTTTTCGCACGATAGAGTAGACAGCTACTGGTGGAAATATTGTAGCATATTTTTTGGACTGTCAATTTGGGACGAGCATTAGAACAAAGTCATTATTATGGGGCGGTGTTCTGTCTTATTTTCGTTAGGCGAGTTTGCGTTTATTCAATTTTAAGTCATCTGTCCATCAGAAGCTGTTCCACTGGGGGGCCAAATTCCGGGCACTGAGGGGAGGGCGTTTCGTCCGACTGGGGGACGAAACGCCCCAGTTAACATGTTAAAAAAATGGCTTGTGGTGACCTAACCTGAAATGACCTAACCTCAAAATTATGACAAAAGTTTTACAAATGATCAGAGAAAAGGTATACCAAGTACGGCGGCGCGTACGCGCCGTCGTTTTTATTTTATCTTTGAAAAACCCGAGAGGGGGGGCGGGTAACCGCCCCCGTCAATGCGCATGTTAGAGTCTTGTCACAGAGTCCCCGACCCCACCACCCAAAGAGTAATCCTCGCAATGAAGGATTACTTTAGAAGCCAAAGTTTAATGTCCCACAAAGCACAGGGACGGCCGCCCCGCTCAGGTTGCCCTCTCACTAGTCAGTTACCAGGCGACCTACGTAGGGTAAATATGGAGCGCCTGAGCATGACAGGGCAATCGATCCCAAGCCTGCTCACACACTGCCATTGCATGTTCCTGAGCAGCGGGCCGAAGCCCAATGCTCTGCCAACTAAGCAACCGGAGCGACTTAATACAGTATTAAATGCAATCCTATGAATTGATATTCGAAACAAAAATTAAAGAGCATAGAGGTGGGCTTCAATATCTTCATTTGTTCGGCCGGGCGCGCCGGATGGCCGATTTTTGTGCGCATGGCGTCATTCTATGGGTTATTACACATTGATGAAGTGTAGAACGCAAAAAATTGTTCACTTCACTAAACATAGGAGATATGGGTGCATATTTCTGCGATTAATATCTTTAAAGTGAATCACAGGCCACACTTAAAAAAATATTGGAAAAAATGGGCAAAACATCGCTAACAATTTTACAAATTTCTAACAAAAAAATGAGATTTTCCAACCTTGGTTGATACATGCTTAATCTAATCACTTGTCATTTGAAGCTAAGAAATTAAAGTTAAGCCTGAAAATAATCGTTGAGTATCACCATGTTTTGACAAAATCGGCGATTTTCACGATTTTCTTCAAGCTATAACTCCGAAACAGTACATCTCAGATCAGGATTCCACGCTCCTGTGACCCCAGTGGATGAAATTAGAACGAAATCCAAGAATATGCTTTCAGCTATTCCACCCTGATCGCGGCATTAAAATAGCATACACATTAAATAAATAAAAGAAACAAGCTCGTACATTGAATCACAAATATTCTCGCTACCGTTTGAATCTTTTTTGAATTTTTTATAACTAGGTATAGACCGACCATGCAAATACTTCATTAAAACCTCTCGTCAAAAAACAGTTCTCAAAACAGTCGGACACAGTTTACAATACACCATAACTATCTAACACATTACTCGATTATAAGTTTCGCCACAGCATCACATAATCGTTAAAACTCAAACCTAATACAAAAAACCCACTGTAAGAACCTTTTCGTCACCCACTTGGCACCTGCTTTGACCTGCACATGGCCTGAACAACGACCTGGGCCAAAAAGTGAGCGATAGAATTTCACACTCCCCCTGGGGCAAAGCTGGATTGGAGCCTTACTGCGGCAGCGGCCAATTTTTAATTTTGCACTCTTGGTATTCTGAGCGTTGCAAAATGAAGCCACCGGCTGCTTTCGGATATGAAACTCATTTTGCACACCAA